>VZSF01002931.1:0-34296 GCA_013398295.1 Chionis minor
CAGGGGGCTGGGTGTAGGGCTATGGGGCAGGGGTGGGTTGTGGGGCTGGATGTGGGTCTGTGGTGGTGCTGTGGGGCAGGTGGCTGGTTATGGGGCTGTGGGGCAGGGAAGGGTTGGGAGATGTAGGGCCGTTTTGGAGCAGGGGCAGTTAGACCCCGGATTACCGTGGGGTAGGGAAGGGCCAGGGTGGGAGGACTTCGACGTCTGTGTGGCAGGGGAGGGTTGTGGCTGTGGGGTTGGCTCTGCTATGGGGCAGGGAAGGGTTGTGGCGGTGGGGTTGGCTCTGCTATGGGGCAGGGAAGGGTTGTGGCGGTGGGGTTGGCTCTGCTATGGGGCAGGCTTGGGAGAACCCCCCTGGGCACCCAGCCGCAGGCAGGAGCTCAGTGACCTCCCTCCCGGTAGCTCTGAGTTCAGGGCCGAGGTGCTGCAGAAGAAGCGGGAAGCACAGCTGACCGGGGAGGACTCTGCGGAGCTGGTGGAGGAGCACCGGCGCCTGATGGCCTGGAACGAGGCAGAGAATGCCCGGCAGCGGGCACGCAGGTCAGCCTGGCCCTGCACGAAGCCACGGGGCCACTTTCCTTCTTGGCTTTGACTTTTGCTCCTGCAGAACTAATATCAGCACCTGGGTTGGTTAGAGTCAGGCTTAATTCTTAGAAAGACACTTGTCTTAAATTTTGACCTTTTTTAAAATAGGTCTGCATATGTGGCTGTCATGTAAGTTACTGAGCTCTGGACAGCCTCTCGCTCTCCTGTGGAGGTGGGTGTCATTGGGGGAGGATAAATTTCTCCTCATTCTCTCCCATGCCACTCCTAGGGAGCCATCTTCTGGTCAGGCACGGGAAGTGTGTGGATGCTTCCAAGAAAATCAGCATCTGCTGAATCTTGAAAGCGGGAGAAAGCTAGAGGGAAAAGCCCATCTGTCCTGTCCCCACTGGCTGTCCCTTGGCCCGTCACAAAACCCTTGAGCTCCCCGTCCAGGTTCTGCTGGAAGAATGACATGCTCCGACTTGAAGCTCCCGAATGGAGCCAGACCCTGCTAGGTTTTGGGTCTGCATCATGTGTGTCTGTGCCAGTCTGTTTGAAAGCTTTTGCGTTAAGGTTTTGCATTAATTTTTGTCTTGCAGGAGGAGGGGAATTCTCCCTCCCCACACTGGGGAGAGCACGAGCTGTCTTCCCCAGCACGGCTGCTCTGCTGCTTCCCCTTTGTTCTGGCTGTCTCAAACTTGGCGGCTTTGCATCCCGAGGGATTAGTGTGTCTCACCAAAGTGCCACCCTGCAGGGTGTGAGCATTCACTAAAGCCTTGTTGTTTTGGTTTCCTTTCTGTATGGCAGAGAGGAAAGAATTAAGAAAGAAGAGGAAGAACGGAGGAGGCAGAAGTTACAGGCTGCGGAGAACAAGGCCAGGATAATGGAGGCTTTCCTGAAGGAGAAGGAGAAAGAGGTTCTCCAGCTGCAGGTAAGAGCAGCTGGTGCCTGCTGGGAAGAAGGCAGCTGCCAGCAGCCCCTGTGAGGGGTTTGACAGCAGCCCGTGGGAGTGGTGTGGAAGCCGTAGGCTTATTTTCCAGAGATTTTTATGTTGGTATCTGGGAACACAAGCGTTGGCGCCTTCCAGGAGTGTTGACAGTGTGTGGATGGAATAGAGGTTGAGTGAGAGCTCTGAAAAAAGGATGGAATAATCCTGAGTGAGAGAATAAAGGTTTGCTCGTTCTGGACTTGGCTCCAGCTCAGATCCTGGTGATACTGGTGGCATCTCGGGATTGCTCCGAGATCCACGAGCTCTGCAGGCACCAGCAGCCTATAGCGACTCGTTTGTTATTAAGAGACGGTACTTGTCCTTTGTTCAGGAGGAAGCCAAAACATTCATCACCCCTGAGAACCTGGATGCGCGGATTGAGGAGTGCCTAGACAACCCTCGCAACTACAACTTTGCCATCGACAAGGATGGGCGGATCGTCAAACGGACGGTGTTGTCTTAGCAAGCCCCAGCCTGGGATGGTGGGTGCCGCCCTGGCTTTTGTCCAGAGGCTTCGCTTACGAGCCAGTTTCTTCTTTTTAATGTATAAATTGACCACAGAATTGTTGGAGAAAGCCTGTGGGTCTGGCTGTGGTTCTTCTGAAGGGTTCATGCCTGCGGGAGGGAGGGTGAGGGAGAAACTTGGGCTTGCAGTGAGTTGTCCCGAGTGGCAAAGGCGCCAGTGGTCTGTCTTAGCCCTGCGGGGCAGCAGAGAAGCTGCTGGTGTTCCTATTCCTGTCACTCCCCACTCTGCTATTCCACCTCCCCCATTTTTGGATCCCTCCCGCTTTCACACAAAGTGTATAGGGGAGGAAGAGCAGGAATGGTCCCGAGGCAGATACTGGCTCTGAGCTCCCTAGTGTGTAGCTCTGCCACTGGTTTGCATGTTGACTTCTCTAGATCCTTTTGGGAAAAAAAAAAAAGAATTAGGTTGGAATGGCTTTGCAGGAAACACTGACCCCTCGTGCTCTGTTGTTGGGGGAAAGAATTGTTCTCTGGTTTCTGCTGTGGTGGAAGGGCCTGTTGTTCTTGCTCATCCTTTAAACCCTCCTTTGCACGCCTGCTGGCGTGGCTACATGGGAAAGCTCTGCAGAGGATGGCTAAATGATACTGGCTTTTATGCGTCTCCTTTTATTATCCCCTTCAGCCTTATTTTGCTGATCACCTGGGGCTTAATTTGTAGGTAATACTGTAAGTAGTCTGGGTCCTCTTTGGTGGTTCTGGCTTATTGCGGTCTCACAGACCGAGCTGCACTCTCAGTTTTGCCCCCAAACCACTGCTTTTGGGCTGCCCGACACCAGCCTGGAGTTCGGCCAGAGCCCAGGCAGACTGACTGCAGGTCCCTCTGCCCTCCCTCACTGGGATGAAACACCATCTGCAGAAAACAACTTTAAATCCTTGCTTTTTAGCTACGCTTTCCTAAAAATGGCTTTTTCTCTCCAGCCAGCCCTCCTGAGTCTGCACCTAAACCAGGCAAGCACACGAAAAACACAGACTTTTTTTTTTTCCTGTACAAGTTTTATTTCTAATTAAGGTCATCACTTAAATCTGAGTCACAGATGTTGGCTCGTCTGTTCTCAGCCTGATGCGGGGCTGGTCCGGCTGAAGAGATAAGGCATCCTGCAGGTTCTCCTCTCCCGGGTGGTCTATGCAATCAGCATTTCTTGGTCGCAGGATGAGTCAAGCACGCAGCCCTCTGCGCGGGGAGAGAAAGGGGAGAGCATCGGGGAAAATGAGATGGCACAAACCAGCCCTCAGAGACCCCCTGGCGCTGGTTTTTAATTAACATCGAGCGAGATGGTGTTTGCTTTGTGCCCCCTGTAGGTCCCCGGCATTTGTAGCAGGATCTCTGGTAGCATGTAACTGGGGGAGGAGGCTGGGATTTTTGGAAAACCATAGTGAAAGCAGGAGGGGGCATGGGCTGCCGTGCACCGCAGGACTCCTGTCGCTTGCCTAGCCCCCTAGATTTTTTTCCTGTCTGCTTTTCCCCCTTCCTTGAAACCTCACGGGCTGTTACCGCCTTCCCCGGGGCTGGGATCAAGTCTGCCCTGAGTGGGGTGGCCCTGGCTGTTGGGCAGAGGGACGGGACAAAGATGATCCTTTGCCTAACATCCCTTCTCCCACTTTTACACCGTAACCTCTCGTGTGCGAGGCCCCTGAGATGGGGGTCCCGGAAGGGGGGTGAACCCGGCGCTGCCCTCACCGCTGCTGCAGCAGATGCCGGGGGCCGCGCAGCTCCCTCCGCTGCCGCCGCAGGGTTTGCGTCCCGATGCGCAGGGTGTCGGCAAGAAGTTTTCCTCCTGGCACCGCAGGGTTTCGGAGGTGCCGATGTAACAACCCAGCTCTTCTCCACAGCAGATGTTGGGACCGAAGCAGTGGCCCTTGTTCCTGGGGCCGCAGGGCATGCACTGCTTGGGAAAGGGGAGGGGGGGAAGAAAGGTGGGGGAGAGCTGAAAGCATCTGGGATCAGGCTAAGCCTTTCCCCGGGTCCTTTCCTCCCTCCTGCTGGCATCTTCCCTGCAGGAGCCCTGGGAAGGCTTGGGGAAGGTAGTGAGAAGGAAAGGAGGAGGTTAGGAGGTCTCCCAGCCTGCTGGGACTTACCTTCCTGATGTCCATGTCCAGGACGGCGCGTTTGCCCCCGATGGGACAGTTCTGGATGTAGCAAGCGGAGGAGAGAGCCAGGAGCCCCAGGAGGCAGATGGCGAGCACCTTGCAGGACATGGCTGTGGGATCGGGAGGCTTTCCGGCTTCTCATCCCAACAAGCGGTCGTGTATATATAGTGCTGACTCCTACTTACACATGCCAGTACCAGCGTCACCCATTTCCCTTAAAAACCACAAGGCATTGCTTTCCACACCGGAGGGCTCTGCTAATAGCCAGAGGTCGAGGACGTGAGGTCAAGGCCAAAGTGTTGGTTTTCTTCTTGGTGATGACTCCGACCACAGCGGAGGAAACGTGTGGAGGCTGTGGATGCTGTTTGGGGTTCGGGTCCCTCCCCTGCCGGCCCTGTAGGGCTGCCGAGCTGTGGCTTGTCACTCTGTGTCCCCTTCGGGACCCCTCTGGCATGGGTTGGGTAGGGATGAAGGAAGGCATTGCCGTAGCCTGGTGGGATGTGTCCACCCAGGAGTGGGATGAGAGGGACATTGTGCTTCCCTTGGCTTCACATCCCTTCTGGTGGGGGGAAACCAAACCCGCATTCTCCTCTGGGGCCACGTGTGGGATCTGGGGTGGGAAGTGCGGTCTCAGTCCTTTCCACCCATCCCTGCCTGGCCCTTGGGGGATGCTCACTGCCGGGCTTGTCCCGCCCTGGGATGGCGGTGACACCGAGCCCATCCCCGCCTGCATCTGGCAGCCCCGAGGCAGCCTGAGAACACCCAACCTCGTGGGCAAAGGTCTGAACCCCTAAATTTCCCCGTTGCTTCTGCCCTGGGGCTGCACACGGGATTTGAGCGCGATGCCCTGGACCGCCTTGTTGGCAGGCGAAGGACCTCCTGGAGAAATGTCACCGAGGGTGGGGCCGAAGGCTGACGCGGTCACACAGGGTCCTGCTCACCCCAACCCCTTGCCTTTGTTAACCACAATTAAGAGCTTCCCGCCATGAATAAATTCCTCTGCCGCGGACAAATCTTAACATCTATCGAGACCATTACCCCAGTCCCTCCCCTCGTCTGCTTAATTGGGAATTAGGCAACCAGGAGCCTGGGAGCCGTGACCTCTCCCCGTCCCCTCTGGCTTGCTTCAAAATCTGCCACTTAGTGTGGCCGGCAGCGAGGGCAGCCAGGTCCTCGTCACCCGCCCGGGGTCAGGCAGCCGATGACTCCTGGTCCCTGGGGACAAGCCAGGCGCCGGGATCCATGTTAATGGCTTGGAAATGGGGCTCAGCATCAGCTGTGTAGTGTCCGGGGGCTCAGCCCCGGCTGCCGTCCCGCTGCGGCGTGGGGTGGGGGGGAATGTGGCCATCCCGGAGCTCATACAGCCGGTCTGGGGGTGCCTGGACCCCCATGGGCAGTGTTGGGACGCATCCTGGGTGGATGAGTATGGGAAAAACCCCACCCAGTTATGAGCTCCTGGTGCTTTTTGGGACCTCGACACCCGGACGCCAGGGCTCCCGTCAGCCTGGGGCATCATCCTGGCTCAGCGATGCATCCCCGCTGCTGCAGGAGGTGTCGGGGATGTTGTTGTCCTGCATCCCGGGACAGGCTGAGTGCCAGGGCTGGGCTTCCAAAGCCCGATTTCTTTATCCCATGGTTTGGAGTCACCCATCTGTGCTTTCCCAATGATTTTGGTGTGATTTCGGGTCCCCCACCTCCCCAGGGCTGGGATAAGATGCTCGGCACGTGAACTAGGCGCAGGGTTAATCCTGATCCTGTGCTCCCTTGAGGAGCGGGGAGCTGACACGGGCAGGATGACACCCATCAGCGTGGAGGAGCTCCACCTCCCCGGAGGTGCCACCTCCCCGGGGACATTATAAAGGACGAACTGTCCGCTGCGCTGTGGCCAGATCCCAGCCCTGAGAGAGCCTGGAGCAGGGACCCCGCCAGGGTAAGAGACCTGGGAGGGAGTAAGAGGGTTGGGGTAGTGGTACCCCCAATTTGGGGGGTGATGGTGGAACAAGTGGGGGTCTGATGCAACCCATCGGTGTCTGGTGGGGAACAACTTGGGGAGCAATGGTGGAGGAAGATGAGATCAGCCAGGAGGGGGGGTTGCATGACGCTAGGAACGCAAACCTTTCTGCTTTTAGGGTTTTTTTGGGTGGTTTTCCTTACTTTTTATCATTTTAGTAGATGTGGCTTGAAGCCGCTTGCCATTCCTGTTCCTGAAGGCAACGGGGCCCTGAATCTGGCTTGAAGAGGGGTCTTGGCCAAGAGGTAACACCATGTTGGCACCTCCAGGGGATGGGGGTGCTGGGAGGCTCAGCACCCATGGGTGCTGCTGGGGCTCCCAGGGTGGGACCCAATGGCCAGATCCCAAAGTTCAGCTCCGCCTGGGCTTTGTTCCCTCAGCGCTGCAAGGACAGGGACCAAATCCCGCACCCATCCTGGCAAAACCGCTGCGGGTGGGAGCCGAACCACACGGGGCTGGATGGGAATTTGGGGGGAAAATGAGGGATGAAGACCCCGCAACCTCCAACACCCCACTCTCCTCCACCTCCCCCCATCCCTGAGCCCTGGATGTGTCCCCCGGAGCCCCCAGTAACCCCAGACGAAGCCTTCACAGTGCACGAGGACTTTTATTGGGTCTCGTATTTACAAGGCTGGGGTGGGGGCATGGGTGGTGGCGCGGGGGACGCCCGGCGCCCCGGCTCAGAGGAGGGGGTGCTTGCCCTGCTGCTGCTGCTGCTGCTGCTGCTGCCGGTTGGCCAAGTGCATCAGCTTGAGGAGCAGATCTCCAGCCGAGCCGTCCAGCACCGTCAGGTTCTTCTCTGCCGTCTCCTGAGCCCCGTCGCTGCCCTCCTCCAGGCAGCCGGCGTCCATCGCACAGGTTTCTTCGACAGAAAGCAACACGTCATGACGGGGTGGGTTATTGAGGACCACGAGTGCTTTATTTTCAGGTGGGGAAGGGGCTGGTGGCAGCCAGGGGTGCCCGCACAGCTCGTGCTCAAGCTTTGTCCCACCCATTTACCAGAGAGCGGGGCTGGCTGGGCTTTTTCCGGCACATGGGGGAGGTTGCGTGTGCCTGGCTGGGAAGTATCTCCCGGTGGTGGTTTGGGAAGGAGCTCCGAGCCCAGTCCTTATCATAGAATCACGGAATGGTTTGAGCTGGAAGGGACATAGTCCAACCCCACCCTGCAACGAGCAGGGATGACTTCCACTAGATCAGGTTGCTCAGAGCCCCGTCCTACCTGACCTGGAATGTTTCCAGGTATGGGGCATCTGCCACCTCTCTGGGCAACCTGTTCCACCCTCATCGCAAAAAAACATTCTTCCTTCTATCTGCTCTGAATCTGACTATCCCAAAATTATCCCAAAATGGGGACAAAGCTGCCGCCACTCTGTGCCTCAGTTTCCCCTTTGGAAGGTGAGGTCTAACTGGAGGACTGACCCATGCCGCTGCCATTCCCCCGTGGTCCCCAAACTCTCCTCTCCGGACCGCCCACCCCACTGACCCCCAGCACCCCTACATTACCGGCGGTGCAGCAGATGCCGGGCGCGGCGCAGCGGCCGCTGGAGCCGCAGGGCTGCCCGCCGGCCTGGCAGGGCGAAGGCAGGTAGTCTTCCTCGGCGCAGCGCCGTGTCTCGGCCGTGCCCAGGTAACAGCCCAGCTCGGTGCCGCAGCAGATGCCGGGGCCGAAGCAGTTCCCTCTGTTCCCGGGGCCGCAGGGCATGCACTGGGGGAAGGAGCCGCTTGAGTCCCCCGTACCTCCCCAAAAAGTGGGGGCTGGGGGAGGGGGGTGTGTGTACACCCTGCTTGCACCCTCTTGTATGCGAAAGCAGCCCCCTGCCCTGCTTTGCCAGCCCTGGAGGTGCCACGCTGGCAGGGGGTGACCTGTCTTGTCCCCGCCACCGGCAGCGTGGCCTCATGCTGTGGCGCTGGCCCCGCTTTGGGGGCTCCCTGCTGCCCCCCATGTCCTCCCCACCGCTGCTCCGCCGACATGCCCAGTCCCCCCGTGGGAGTGCTCGGCTGTGGCTGAGCGCAGTCCCCTCCTTGAGGTCACAACAGCATTTTTGGTGGGTGGGGGGGAGGCATGGTGGGGGGGGGTCACTCATTCCTCCGCCACTACCTCACCGTGTACCCTCGGGCATGTCCCCCAGCCTTCCCAAAAAACGGGGTGCACTGCGCTGCTCGGGTGACCGTGGCGCGGCCAAGGGCACCCACAGGTGACGGGGAGCCTCTGCACCCCACGGAGCTGCTACATGCGCCCCCCAAAGCACCACCCCACTTACCCCCCCTGTCCCCAAGCCCGCATCCCACCCCGTACCTGTCGGAGGGCTGTGTCGGCCAGGGCCCGCTTGCCGCCCCGGGGGCAGTTCTGGATGTAGCAGGCGGAGGACAAGGCGAGGAGGCAGAGGAAGGAGAGGGGCAGCGAAGGCTCTGCCATGGCGGAGGGTGCCCGCAGCTGTGCCACGCGTGCCAGGGGAAGCCGGCCGCCCTGCCGCTCGCTGTGCATCTGGCCCCGTGCTGCGCCAGCCGCTATTTATGCTGCTGTCACCCCTTCCCAGGGGGGGAGGAGGAGGAAGAAGAGGAGGGCTGGGTTAGGTTTTTTTGTTAGTTCTTTTTTTTTTATGTTGTGGTTTTGTTTTTTTTTTCCCTTTCCCCCAAATCGCATCCAAGCAAATCTGTAATTGAGGTGATTCAGTGCAGGAGCGCAAGCGGCAACGCTCAGGGCTGGTGAACCTCCCCTCGCCGAGCCGTGGCTGCTCCGAGGGGCACGGGCCACCCCAGTGATGGCCGGGTCCTGGGGAGAGGTGCTGGGTGGGGTGGGGGGTGTGCAGGTTTGGGGAGGGGGGGCTCATTCAGAAGGTGCTGGTATAGGAGGGATGCTGGCTGGGGAAGGACGTGGGTTTGGGAAGAGGTGCTCGTTCAGAGAGGATGAAGGATGAGGTTCAGGAGGTTTGGAGGATGCTGCTTTGGGGAGGGATGCAGGTTTGGGAGGGATGCTGGTTTGGAAGGTGCTGGTTTGGGTGGGATGCAGGTTTGGGCGGGATGCTCATTCGGGAGATGCTGGTTTGGGGAAGGTTGATGGTTTGGGGGATGCCGGTTCAGGGAGCGATGCTAATTTGAAGGATGCTGGTCTGGGAAGGATGCAGCTTTGGAGGATGCTGTTTTGGGGAGGGATGCCAGCTTGGGAGGGATGCTGGTCTGAACGATGCCAGTCTGGGAGGGATGCAGGGATGCTAGAGGGGAGCGATGGGGTCGGGCCTGGGGGAGGACTCTGGGGTGCACAAAGACGCACCCAAACCAAGGGGCTCAGCTGCAGCACGGGACCACAGAGCGCCGGGGTGGAGAGCAGGACCCTGCCACAGCCCGGCCCCAAAGGGACCCGTCATTGCCACCCACTGCTCTTTTTTCTCCAAGAAACGAGAAGGCAGAGAAACCAACGGCACAGGGAGAGAGGAAAAGGAAAGCGACCACTGGGGCTGGCATCGACCCTCCTGTTGGCACCCAGCAGGTCCCACCTGCTCTGAGACCCAGCACACTCATATCACTGATGGGCTGTTGGAAACGTCGGTACAGGGAAAACGGCAGCAAAAATCCCTCCCTATAGCCATGAATACTCCTGCTGCTCCCGGATTCCCTTTCCAGCAATGTTGAGGGTGACCTTGGCAACGTGAAATTAATATGCAAAGGGGAATCAGGTGCCTGACGAGCACACCCCCCACCCCCCCAAAAAAAATGCTGGGTTTGGAGATTAGGAGGGGCTCATGCTGGGAGAGGTGGGCAATAGGGGAGGGGTTGCCGCCAGCTGTAATCCAGGCTCTGGGGTGATTTTATACCCTTCAGCCCATCCTGAACTCGTCTTTGTCAAAGAAAACCATAAAAATCAGCCTGGGGTTTACTTGGGGTGGCTGGCGCATGGCTTTTCCCCACCCTCGTTAGCATCCCTCATTTTCTCACCCTCATTAGCCTCCCTTTTCTGCCGGATCAGCAACTGGCACTGGCTCAGCCCAGGTTGGAGCAAGAGGGTGGTGCTCAAACCAGGACAGTGGGGAAGGGGCTGCTGCTCTCCTCAGGCAACCCTTGGGGGAGCCGTGGTCCTGCTGAAATCCACCCTGGCAAAATCAAAATGTGTTTAAAAGCAAAGCAAGCGCCGTGCTGGGATTCAGCAGCACCAGCCAGGGATGTTGGAGGGGGATGAATCCGAGAGTATCACTTCACCACCCAAGGGGAAACTGAGGCGTGCAGGGGGAAGGGTAAGCACCTATTTTGGGGTATTGCTCGCCATGCTGGGCATCCAACCCACGCCCACCTCCTGCCCTGTGATTTTGAGGGGATGCATCAGCCTAGGGGGGTGATGGTGTTAGGTTTTAGGGGGCTTTTTGATGGGTAAAGTGTGGGTGATTCCCCCCCTCCAAGAGGGGTGAAGGTAACCGCAGCCCCTGACTCAGGTCTCCCTGGAACCAAGGGAGCGGCGAGTTCCCAAATTTGCCCTGTGCCCACCACCAGAGACACTGAATCACCCACGTGGGGCAACCGTGGGCAGCTTTAATGACCAATATTATTAGCACTGGCCACGTTTCCCCATCCAAACCCATCCCTTCACAGCAGGAGCCAGAACCCACTTGCGTTGCAGGACTGAGGAGGACGCAAAAGCCCTCGGCTGGGAAAACTTTTCTTTAAAAGAAACCCAAATGTCAGCTCTAAATTGGGTGTTACACGCTCATGCTCCATCTCTTCATTACTGTATCGTAAAATTACATTAGCCGGGAATGATCTGCATTCAAATGACTCTGTGTCTGGAATGATAACGCGGGAATATGAGATTAAAAAGTAATTATGCTCTTTAAAGTCAAGGAAGGTTAATAAAATGTTTTTCCAAGTTGCAGAAGCTCCACAGCCGCAACACAGAATCACTTACAGGAATCAAGGGGAGGATGAGGTGGGAAGGAGGAGGCAGGGGAGGCAAAAACTGTGTAGAAAAATTAAAAAAGGGGGTTTGGGGATGAAAATATTGTGGTCACCTGGGGCGAGTCATGGCGGGGAGTGATCTCAGGATGACAAGGTTTCACGGGGCTGGGCAGATCCGGCTGGGAGCATCCATGCTGGGCAGCGATGCTCACCGGCACCCGGCTGCGGCCCTGGGGTGCTGCTGGGGCCCCCAACCCACATCCAGCTCCTGCTTGATGCTTTGGGCTACTCGAATCCATGCTCCAAATCCCCCAACATCAGCCACGGGGTCATTTCTCTGTGTCCCCGGCTCCGGATTTGCTCTGCCACGTCCCTGCTCTTCCCCAGGCTCTTCCTGGGGCCCCAGAGGAGCCCCCTTCGTTAGTGCTGATCTCCTAACGACATGCGAGGCGGGCAATGCGGGCGCCGTGGCATTAATCAGCGGCGTTAGCTGCCTGCTATCTATAACCCAGCTTGCCTCAGCTCGCGGAGGAAAGCCCCAAAGGCCTGCCACAGGGTAGGGAGTCAGCAGCATCCTCAAATCCACCCCCTGCCCGCCCCAGCCCTCCCGCTCAGCCGAAATATGGCCCCAGCTCTTCCTAGACATCAGCCAAGGGGCTGGGGGCTGCCGGAGAGGCTTAGCCATGGAGCTCTGCTGCTTCTGCCCTTCTCAATTGCTTTTCACGTCAGGGAATAAATGGGATGGTGGGAAACGGGGTGTCCAGCAGCAGCCTGCAATGGTCCTGAGCTGTTTTGCACGTAGAACACCCTCTGGGCACACCTATAGCTCTAAAGCATCACTGCTGCGCAGAAATGTTGATTTTTCCAGTCCTTGAGCGATCACACCTTTGCACATGGTCAGGGCAAACCACAAGCCTATTCCCCCCCCACCCTTCATTAACGGTGGGAGCTTCGTTAGCTTTGAAACCTCCGCCGAGGTTCCCAAGAGCCCCTTCGGAGGCAGGAGAGAGGACGGAGGTCATGGTGCTCCGCCACAGCCCATGCTGCCCAACACAGAGGTCAAAGCAACAAAGTTTAACCAGACTAAATTAGAGGACATTAAGTACCGCACAGAAAACTGGGTTTTCATCAATTTGTACATTTTTCTGCCTTTGCCCGTGGCTGGAGGGGAAGGCAGCTCACAGCAGAGAAGGAGAAACTTTCTTTAAGCGCGTTGCTGCTGTACTGGCGCTAGAAAGCAGGTCAGGCTGGCAAAGGAGCACTCCCATCTCCCGTCTGGCTGAACTAATGCTCCTCAAATGGGCCTGTCTCCACGGCATTTAGCGGCGACCGCTCCTCCCCCAGCCTGTCACAAGCCTTTCAGCCGGTTGCCATGAACTTGCGGCTGACGGGGGTTAATGGCTGGAGGCTGATGGGGGGGCGAGGGGGGGAGATCCTGCACCACCTGGCTGAGCACAGCACCTTCTTTTTTTGTACCGGGGCTAAAGATGCTCCTCTGCTTCCATGGAATGATGGAAAATAGCTTTGACGCCCATTTGAAGAAGGCAGAGCAGCCAACGTCAAGATTTGCCAGGGTGGCGCCTTTACCACTTGCCCGTCCAAATCCATCCCACGTCATGTCAGGAGGTCACTGACCAACGAGGGCTGGATTTGTCCTCCTAAAAGCACTTGAAGGAGAGCGTTAGAGGAAATTGCTCAGGCCTTCAATCAATGGCCGTTCCCCACCTCCTGAAGACAGGCTCGGTGCCGGGAAATAAATTTGCTTGTGGCACCTGCCCATTCTGCCTGGGAGCTGAAGGGGAATTGCTGTGTGTCCTGGCAGAAGACCCCACGGGAAGTCCTGGTTACGTGTCACCCACCACCAAGTCCACCTTCTTGGGGCGCAGAGATGGCCTCTGCTGCCCACAGAGGTTTCAGTGTCCCGCTCATTTGCAAGGGGAGCCATCAGGAGGACTCACACCCAGCTGGGGGTACATGGTCCCTCCCAAAGCAAGGAGAGGTGGGCGCAGAGGGAAAGTCATCCCTTCTCCCTCCCTGTATCAGCAAGGGGGGACACGGGGCTGGAAACTTGCTGCCAGAGGGTCCCACAGGGTTAAAGAGAGGAGAAACAGGGCGGATGAAGGCTCTGAGAAAGCTGGTGTAACATGGAGATGAGGTCTCCTCTGAGCCATCCTTTTCAACCTCTGCTGTCAGGCTCTGCGCTCGCTCCCTGTCCCAACCTGGAGAGCAAAGGGAACCTCGGCAGATAACTCGCCGTCAAGCCCAGCGAGACGGCTCCCAGCCGGAATTGCTGCCCACCAGCAAGGTATCACGAGGAACTTTTTGGGGCAGGAGAGACACTTGGCTGAGGCGCTGGCTTCGGGTTTTGTCAGAGGCGCCTGGGCTTCGCCAGCGCCAGGGGGGAATGAGACGGCTGTGCAGATGGGGAGCGCCTGCAGCAGCGATGCCTCTCCGGAGATGTGGGGCGGAGGAGGAGGTGTGAGAGCTGAATCACGCCAGGATGGTTCACTGCAAACACAACAACGCCACAGAATTAAAAGCATTTTTGCTGCCTCTGACTTCTGAGATTTTTTTAGGAATTTTTTTGTCTATTTGCTAAACGGTTATTATTTAGAGATGGGAGACTTCCTATTTTTGCTACAAATGGAGATGGATTACAAACTCCCACTGACGCAGACAAAAAGCAAGCTCAGTTCAGTGCCAATACAAAGCTGTTTCAGTTGCTTGATGAGACTATTTCCCGTGACCACGAACATTATGGGCTGCTCAGCAAGTAGGTGCCTTTTAAGAGAGAATGAAGGTATTACACGCAAAGGTGAGTTGAGTCAGCTGGAGGCTCATTACCCCAGAGAAACTGGCACAGAACATCAGTGAGAAATGTCTGCTCTGAGGAGAGAAATTACCAATTAAGCGGCAACAGCGGGGGGTTATACAGGTGATAAAACCCTCTGCTGTCACCTTACCCTCAACACTTCCAGGACATGCTGGAGAGAGAACATATCCGAGTGATTTTCCTCCTGGCTTTTTTCTGAACAGCTCTTTGAAGACCAGACCTCCTTGGGTTTAGGTATCCCAGTCTCAACCCTGTGATGGTCCACGCAGCTGCTGTGACAACCCTGCTAAAACCCACGGGCTTGCAGATCCTTTGTGTCGACTTACTTAGCTTTTTCCAGCCCATTTATTCAGTACTCTGCAAAGAGATTCACTCCACGAAATCATTAAGACGCACAATGAGACCAATTACGAGTCAGAAAGAGAACCTGACTTTAAACATAATTTTATTAAGGCTTAAATGTCTATCAGCCAGACGGGAGCTGGTCCAGTCACACGACATAAACCGAGGGTGACGTTTGGTGTAATGTGATGGCTTTTCTACAAGAGTTCGTATGAGCAGGATGAGATCACTGCTGGTTACTCACACGTTAACCACGACCTCTCTTCGTGACTTGCCGGACTCCGGGATGAACCACGTGCTCCTGTGGCGCAGCAAGGGCACCGCAGGGAGGAGGGGAGTGAGGCGGGGAAGGGGAGAAGTCAGGTAGCTTGCAAGTTGTCAATCCCGAGGACTTGGCCTGGTCCATGACCGAATGGCTGCTCGTCAAATATGTAAATGGTTTTAACTCACAGGGAAGCTAAACTCACAGTCCAAAAGGCACCTATGCTAAACCACTGAGCCACTGGGATGGTGGTAAGAGGGCAGGTGCGACAGGTGGAAATCAGTTCTGTATAAATACATGTTCCTTGTTAAAGAAGCTATGGCTTTTATTATCCTCAGATCGCTTTGCTGTGGCGCGATGCTCTAACCCCCCACCCCCCACTACTCTGTAAGCACAAGAAGACCAAGTCCTCTCCGCCATTACGGGTGCTCATCTGGCAAGCTCTCCAAAGGCCTTTGTCCTCCCACGGATCGATAGAGACACAGGGAACAGCAGCGGCTCCTTGTTCGCGTCCTCCCGGCAGGCTCTGGCAGCCGAGGGCTCAGAAGTGAACCCTCCTGACGTCCTGCGTGGCAGCCGACCTTTTACAGCTCCCACACACTATCGACGACAGAGACTTCTGCTTCTCAGCCAAGCACGGGCGACACATGAGGTGGCCACAGGGAAGCTGGTAAACGGGCTCCGTTTTGAAATAAGAGGAGAAGGCTTTGCCGCAGGATGCACATCCTTGCGTCTGGCTGCTCCTGCCGTGCTCTGCAAAGGCGAGAGGAGAAGCGGCTCGGTTGGGGGCAGGAGGGGGGTGACAAGTCCACACCGTGCCACCCTTTACGTGCCCAAACCTGCCTACGGGCCGAGCGCCCTGCTTTCTGCGGATGTACGGCACAGCTGTAGGCACTCACGGCTCAGGACCGTGGCCCTTTTCCTCTACCACTACCGTGAGGAAAGGGAACGGTCCGGCTTCCGGATCAGGTTGTGCGCAGAAGGGGCTGTATCACATCAGCGTTTGCACCATCAGGATTTTAATTGAGGACCGATGACTACAAAGGCCTTTTCACTTTTACTGAGACTAAATCGGCCTCCCTTCTGCTTTCCCAGTGAATTAAAATCACCGGTTCCCCAGTGAAACGCTTTAGGCATCACTTTGCATTCCTGTCACACACTACCTATCAAGGGCTACTCAAGTCAACTCTTAAACAGCAGCAATTTTAAAGGGGACAGGAAAAAGCTTAATAGCTTAATGTCACTGCGAAACAGCAAGAGCTATTCAGAGAGAGAGAGAGAGAGAGAGACAGCCACCAGGAGCTGCACAGCCCCGGCCCCTTCTCAGGGTCACTTGGTCCCTCTGAACCTCCTCCTCTGCCACAAGCAGGCAGATCCCTGCTCAGGGGAGGAAGAGGAGGACGCCAGCAGTCAGGGCATCGGCCTGCGGAGGAACACAGGAAGGTTCAATCTCTCCCTGCACCCTGAAGAAATAATATTGGGAATGCACACACAGATGGATTAGCATGTCCAGCTAGCAGGTGGGATGAAAACTGCGAGGACTCAACAGCCTGGCCTATATATACTCAAACCTGATGCGATTCTGGGCACACACTCGGCTGGTCGGCCCGCGACGTCGCTGCCATTACCTGTTCCTGTTAAGGGTCAGCATGCTACATGGTATCTGCCAGATTTACACCTCTCCGGCTGCACCTCCGCACCAGACTCATTCCCCACCCACACGGCAACTCCCTGGCTTGCTCCGTGTAGCTAACGGGCAACATTTCAGCCACTCATCCCAAACCACAGCGCTCTGGGAAGAGCCGAAGCCTCGACGCGGGGTGAACTCTCAGTCTGAGCTAACCTGGTGCAGGCTGGGCTGAGCACCACGTCTCAGCGCAACGCATCCAGGATCATCCCTGGGCAGCGCAGACAAGCAACAGCCAACAAGACAGGCAGATCACAGGAATCATGCTAAAGTCTGCTCTGACTGTGGACACAGACAACATACCTCACTTTCTGGGGGCCAACAAGGTCTAATCTGCCTCACTGGGAGAATAAACCATTAAAACTGCTGAGATACAAAAGCAGTAGTTAGGGATTGTTAATTAAAGCTTGCTAGGAGACAATATAATATTTTAATATTGAATATGTAACATTTTGGGGTCCGAAGAGGCACAGCAAGATGCTGAGCAGCAGCAGCAGCGGCACAACCCTCCCTGTTAAGCCAGTCCCAGTTCTCCTTTCCTCTCCCGCTCCCAAAGGTGAACCCGAGGCGCCTGTTGCTTACCGAGGATGGTGCCCACGCTCCAGGAACTGCTGCAGCCTCCCTCACTCTGCGCCAGCTGCTGGCTTTTCATCAGCTTGGCCGTAAACGAGGGCATGGAGCTCAGCGCCGAGTTCAAGGCAGTGTCCAAACTCTCCGACAGCTTTTGTTCGTGAGAGACCAGGTCTGCAAAGGAAAGCACAAGCTGGAGAAGCGGATGCCGGGAAAAAGAAAGCTGTCAATGCAAAACAAAAATGCTGCTTTGCCTCTGAACCTTTGGGACAACACTCGGGATTTTAGGAGTTTTGCCACTTGTTTTCTTAGAGGTCTCTTTTCCCCACCAAGGAACCGCGATGGGGATGTAGTGCCTCATCTCCTTTGGGTCGTAAAGATGAAAAGCCCTACGAGCTACTGTCAGACATTCATGTCATGCCCCGGTGCCAACCAACATTCAGGTGCCGGCGTTTATCTGCAGGTCCAAAAAAGGCCAAAATGCCAAATGACCCAGAAACCCATTTCCCTCCGAAACCTCAGGCAGCTCCCTCTGCCTGCTCCACCGAGGGTCCCGGCCCAGCGCTCCCAGGCTTGTTTTGGGAATGTTTAAGCCACTAACAAAACCTGGGCAGTCTTTTTCTCTCTGTCCCAGCTCTCAGTCAAGGGATAATGCCAAAGGCACGGGGTTGGACCCTTCCCTGAAGCATTCTGTCCTGTGCAATACTGAAGGTGTTAAGACTTTGCATTAAGAGAATGATGTCTGCATCACGAATTCTGCTAAATCCATCTCCCAGAGGAAGACCTTTGAATTAGTGCTGCACATTTGCTACAGCAATCAAGGCTGATGAAATACTGAAGCACGAGCTCCCTGGGCCAAGCACTGTTGCTTTTATTTATGTATGGGCACGGCTCCTTTGGGAGCTCCAGGACCCCACCAGGGCAGACCCGGCTCCTGTGGGGCTGGGGCACATCCCCAGCGGGAGCCGTTACACACCTCTGCAGTAAAAATAACTAGTGACTCCTAAAACATGGAATAAGCTCTAGATCAGAGCAGAAATGTGCAGTCTGACTTCTTCCTACTCTCCCCAGTATCACCAAACATCAATTATTTTCACCCAAGTCTTTAAAGAATTTGTTTAAAATCAAATGACCACTTAAGCTTTTTCCTCAAAACATTTTTGGGCAATTTTGGGAGAAAGCTGATGGGAGAGACAGGTACCAGCAGACACAACAAGCAACCAGAAGCTGTGGGCCACATTTTGGTGTGTTACAGACCACTAGTTTAGAGAACATAAGACTTACCTGCCTAGAGAGACAGCCCTTACGTGACCAGAAGACACTCCTGCACCACGTATTTATACCGTCCTACCCAGACCAGACCGCTTGCAGCAGACAGCCTCACAGACACCGCTGCTCTCTTCAAGCTCATCTAAGTATGAGACAACTTAAGATGTATCTCTCCCTCCTCCCAGCTTACGTTTACCTTCCTCCTCCAGCAGCATTATTACCTAAAGCAGTACCTCAGTTTAACAACAGAAACGTAAGCGTTGCTGTACGGAGTACAGTTGTAGCTACGTAACAGTTACACTGACAGCAACCCCAATACGTTTCAGAAATTCCTGTGCCAAGAAGGGGGAAAGCAAACATGGCAAAATAGATGTGGATTTGGGGAAAAGATCTAGCGTGGAGTCAAGAGGAGCAATTGCCCGCGAGCCAAGCTCTTCACCACAGACTGGAACCTGAAGGTACTAGGTGTTAAGAGAATAAAGCACAAGAGGGAAGAGATTTTGGGGAGAGAGGTGTGAATCTCCTTGGTATTTAAACCACAAATCCCGATTGCTTTCTAAGGACTCTCACCTCCTCACCAGTCCAGCCCACCCCAGCACTTGAATGCTACTGGGTGGAAGTTGCTGGCCCTACAAAAGGACCCTACACTCCCGCTGCCAGTGCTCAGTGGGTCCAAAGGCCTGTCAGCGTTGCTGCAGCGCTGCCTTGGCTGCTCGGTGAGAAGCTGTGGCATGGCTGGGGACCAAGGTGGATGAAAGCACTCAGCTTTTCAGCAAATTTATCTCAGGGTTGCAGGTCTGGGACTGTTTTTCTGCTTCCTGCAACTTATCCCCAGCGATGCTGCTACCAGACGGCTGAAAAAAGCAAGCATAAAAGGAAACCAGTGGCCATATCCTTCCCCTGTAGACACCAGTCACATCTCTCGTCTAATGTCTCTACCTGGTTTTCTTCTTTAACTAGCTGCAAACCCTGTGAGAGTCTCTCCCAGCCTGCACTCTCTTCTTGTTCCTGCTGTGAAGACGGTGTTGCCTGCAATTCCCTTCCTGCCACTCGTTCCACACCCTTGTGCTGCTGCACTAAGATCAGCGAAGAGCAGAGGCTGCGCAGCGACTCGCTGCCCCAGCTCAGCCTCTGCCACAGCAAGAACAGCCCCGCGAGAAGGCGAGGAGTCAGCGTGTCCCGGGGACACAATCTGTCCAATGACGCCGAGCGTGCAGGGAACCAGCTGCGTCAAGAGCCCAGGCTGGCAGTGCCTGGCTAGGCAAATCCAGGAGCAGGATTAGTATCCCGTTCCCACTTTCCTCCCCAGCTCACTCCTTGTGGTAAGATCCACACCAGTCGGGACTCCCTGTGCCATCACCACTGCACCACGAGACATTCATTTTCCTGCAGCTGCGTATTTTCTTGCAAGAACGTATTGGATTGCTGGGACAGTAAGTCACCCGTGACAAAGAAACTTCAAACCAGCACACTGTGAGAAAAACACTGTCTCCACATGGATAGTGGCTTGAAAGCAAGGGAAAGAAAAGAAAAACAAACTAAAAGGGAAACACAGAAACCTGAGCAAATAAGAGGGCTGTGAAACAGGTTGCATGGGTAACACAATGAGAATGACAAGCCTAAAGGTGAGAAAAAGTGAAACAGAATGGGAGCTAACGCCATCCACGACGGCAGGTTGTGCGGAGGTGAATGAGACAATGACCTGACTTCCATGACATCTATCAACAGCAAAATAAAATCGCCTTAAAGTTTTCTTGAGGCAGGATGGGAATCTGTACTGCAGCCTCCTGACTTGAAAACCTGGCCCTAGGCTGTCAAGACACTCACGAAACACAAGCGACTTAGGGAGCCACGGTACCTGTCGAACAGTCCATTTGGATCAAATGTGAGTCATTGTCAGTTTTCATTTTTTTAGCACTGTTCTCTGAGGTAGACGTGACAAGTAAGTTTGTAGAAGAAAAATAGGGTGGCTGCAGAGAGCTCTGATCCATACAGTCCATTTTCCTTTTCAGAGAAGACATTGTTATGGAAGAAGGTACAAGCGTTTCCAAGGCATGAGCCCTCCCGAGCAGGTTGGTGCCAGGGATGCTGTGCTGTAAGAGGAAGTGGTCTATCCTGGCCTTGAGGGTAGGGTGAGGTAGGGGCTGCGAGTGCTGGCTGAAGGCCACCCCAGTGAAAGGATCGCTGGGTACCCTGCCCCAAGATGCCTCACTCCGGTTGCATTTTTCCAGGGTAGTCTGGTCGATCACCTTCCCGGAGGGCAGGAGCATGGGGAAGGTCATGATCTCCAGAGTGATGGGATCCAGGAATTCTTCGGGGATGTCTTGGATGACGTCCACCAGCTTGCGGAGGGTCTGCTGCTCGCTGTCATTGGCGCTGAAGGGCATGCAGTCGCTCTCCATTGGCGTCCAGAGCTCTGGCTTGAGGCTGCCAACATCCTGGGCAAAGAACTGGGAGGCCACCTGAAAGACACCCTCGATCACCTCCTGTGGGCACGATTTGGCAGGCTGTCCCCACACCTCCAGCCTCTTAATGCAAGGCAGGCCGCCTCCGGCCACGTGGGTGATGCAGATTTTTAAGTGCGATACATTGCTCAGCGAGGCAGGCCCTTTGTTCCAGAGGTCTTGAGATACAGAGCCAGGATAGGAGAAGACATTTTCCATCTGATGGAAGGGAGGCCTCGGCTTGAAGCCTCTGTGGCCAAAAGTCACTTTGCTTTGATTTTTTAAGACAGCTTTGCCCACCAGTGTGAAAGTGTCTTTGTCTGACACAGGCTGACCGGCCAGACCTGAGAATTGACCCTCAGGGCTCTGCCAAGAGGTTTTATTGCATGAGGTAGAGGTGTAAACTTCGAGCCCGGTGAAGGTTTGGTATCCCCCAGATGAGATGTCGATATTAATCCTGCAGATCTCAATGTTGAAGGGAAAAGAGATTGTGACGTGGACTGGAGGTTTGATAAAGTATTCACTGCGGAAACCACGATTTCTCCTGGCAAGGTCTTCGGAGATCAGATTCTCCACTTCGTAACCATCGGCAGAAATCTGTTTCAAAAGAAAAATGGATTTAAATTGAAGCAAGAAAACAAACGGAAACTAATTTCACAAGCACTTATGCAGATTTGCAAGATTAAATCAACTAGGAACCACAGCTATGGTTTCACATGCAGCTGAGACAACAGAGGAGACCCCTGCTGCTGAGGCAGAGCAGACCCGCTCCCACCCTCCTCCAGCCACGTGGTTCCATCCACTCTTACCTGCATCCTGTTACGTGGCCAGCCATTTGCAGAGCTAATTTAACTTGCTAAAGCAATGGAAAATCATGGATGGTTTTTGATTTTGGATGGGTCCAGTGAACTAAATCAAGTGAGAGTGTGGCTGGGTGCAGCGCACACGTGTGTGGGGTGACACGAGTCTTCTCTCTCCTAACTGTGGTGAAACATTATGTCAGCCTCTCCTGCCATGTGGAGACGTAGTCTGAATTGCCCTGTTAAAGGATCCCAGAGAAACCTCCAGAGATCAGCTAGCCAACTGTCCTCTCCTGCTCTGGGATCAACCCTGCCCATCACTGAGGAAGATCCATCTAACCAGGCTGGGTCCCACCCCTTGTCTCCCAGAACATGCCATCCCACCCTGTGATCTGTTCCTGGATAGACTGTCTCTACGCGGTCCCTTTCCCAGAAGCCCCGAGGCCTAAAAAGTCTGCAGCACTTGCTAAATTAACAGATAACAGCAAGGAATATCTATTTATTCCACCTGCTTACTATGGTCACTCACTCCACACCCTCCCAATCACATCACAGCAAACCTCAGAAGCGTGGCTGGGTCTCTCAACACACCACTTCGACTTCTATTTTAACAGAGCAATACTGAAAAGTCCAAGGTTGTCTTGGATTTTGGCATGTGAGTTGGTGGGGAGACTTGCAATTTTGAAACGGCTTTAAATTAAAACCGAGCTACTTTCTAAGAGACTCTGATGATGCTGAGTGAAAATACAACTACTTGCACAGTAGAGTAACTTCAGCAAACCTTGTCAAGAGCTGCATGTTCTACTGGACAAAGGAAAAGTCATAATATTGCAGGGAAAAATGTATCTCAAGGCAAAGGATGCATACCTGTAAGCATGTAACATTGTCTTGTTATAAGATCCTGCAAAATTAAGGCTTTTTCCCTCTGACACCTAGTGCATGCCACATCAGAGCAGTCACGTGAGGTTATACAGTATTCTAACATTACCTAGTAGAAATTGACCAAAGCATACATCGGACAAAACAAATTTCGAACAGTAACTTGTGGGAAATCTCTCAATACTCATTTTTTAAAGTACTGAGCCTTCAGCTCCACTTTATCTTCATGTGAGCTGCAGATCCCGAACACGGGTTCTCTTAGCGCTCACACACCAGTGACTCTCTCAAGACCAAAGCACAAAAGGGGAAGGGGATCCAGGAGCCCAGATTCCCAAGGTCAGTTCACAAAACCTCCTTGCTAGGAATGACAGGAGACTGGTGAGCTTGGAAGAGAAAGCTGTGAGCAAACCCAGCCAAATCACCACCCTCTTACATGACTGGAAAATTATTTTAATTGAGAAAAACGCTCTCAGTGAACTGAAAAGCCTACACTTTACCTGCATCTGTCCTCAACGCTGCTGCTGCCTGTGGACATAAACAACCTCCCATGTGAACATCCCTCTCTGAGCCAGTCAGACCACACAAAATGACAGGGGTTTGCTGTGAGTTGCTTTTGTTTTGTTTTCTCAGGGAAGCCAAAAATCAGTCTTCCAGAAACACTGCTAATTTTCAGAGGTGAGTGGCAAACAAGCCTTCCCCAGTCCCAACCAGTGCAGCATGCCACTTCCCCCTAACCCCTCCAGCTCCCTAACGCCACCTGCTCCGCCCCCCCCGACTCATTATTTTACCTTGTTGCAGTGAATTCTGGGCTTGAACTGTGGGAGACAGACGTTTATTACCATCTTGGCAGTTGGAGAGAGCTCACCTTCCAAGCATCGGATTCAGCTTGTAAAAAAAAAAAAAAAAAAAAAAAAAAAAAGGCAAAATAAAGAAAGTGAACACCAGTGAACAGTGAAAGGATCTTGTATTTTGGAGCTTGTATGAATTACAAGCTCAGTAGTTCCTAAAATGTAGCTCAGATCTGAGTCCAGGAGGTGAAGCCAATACAAACCCAAATGACTGTGGTGGAGAGATGGGATTGAGAGAAAAAACTGCGTTAGTATTAATTAGTGAACCCCTGGAGAAACGTCAAAGAGAAAACGGCTATTTTAACTTAACTATAGATAAACTATAGATAAGTCTTACCTATAGATAAACTAGCAATCAGATCTGAAAGTTTATCAAGGACGCAGGAGGTTTTGGTGATACAGTCAAGCATGAGAGTATCACATGAGGTTGTCAAAGGAATCGGTGGGAGCCCTCAGCAGCCTCGGTTGGACCTGGAGGACATGGGACGGTCTGTGATCTGACCGGGGCACTCGACACCACAGACACTCACCACTGTGAGGTGGGAAGAGCTGGTGTCCATTCCCACCGCGTGGCCTTGAACGGCCCGTTTTGCCCCCGTGCTTAATTCCCCCCGCATGCCAGGTCTATCTGTTGCCTTCAGCAGTTTGAGGCAGGACCTGCCCATGCTCTTGGACAACAACCAACACCACAAGCTCGGATGGGGCCTCTCAGGACAAGGGTAACACCACTCAGCACTAATGCATCGTGGCCACAAAGAGAAATGTTTCTTGAGGGCTTTGGGAGCCTCAGATGTAAGCTTAGATTAAACACAAATATTAATAATCAGTATTTAATAGCTCCAAGGGAGCAGAGGGCATCTAACAGCTCCAAGGGAGATTATCTGTGATCTGAACACCAGCCCAGCTGATTCTTCTGACAATGTTCATTAAAGAAACTCAAGTGAACGCACCTTCTTTTCCATTGAAAAAAATGTAACTCAAATTGCGTATATGAGATCCCTTTTAAGAATGGAATTATCTGTGAGGTAAGAGTTTTAACCTTACATTAACCTTAGTTTTAATATGTCATTGCCTTGGGCAACCTTGCAAATCAGGAACCCGCTGCTGTCTTCAGGAACAAGCAGCCCTTTAATGATTTTCAGTTGAAGTTGTTAGTTCAGCCAAAATGAAATTGGCCTTCTGGGGGCACGTCCGTCCAGCTGCTGAAATGCAGAGCATTAACGAGATTGTTTCACCTGCCTGCTAAGCGTGTGGCTGCAGTCCAGTCTGTGTGCGACTGAGCACAACAGCCTGAAACGAGAAATGCAGTATCAGAGGTAGAAATCCCACATATAAAAAACCAATACGACAGAAGCCGAGCTTGCAGAGAGCAGAGGTGAAGATTACAATGCCAAAGCTTGACTGAAGCAGGTGTGAACCTAAGAAGAGCTGTAGCGGGACAGACAAGAACCCCTTCTAGCCCCATATTTGGTCTGACAGCCGTAAGGAGCAATTACTGCTCCTCAACAGGGAACACACAAACAGTGCAAGCACAAATCAATGCTACTCCAATACTACTTTCTTGGCTTTCTGAGCCTGAGCAGCTTCGAGTAAAGGGCTGCCAGTAAGGAATTGTTAAAACAGGCTTTTGAACTGGTCTGACTTTTGGCACCCACGTCTTGTGGGAGTAAGATTGTCAGTTTAACTACAGGCTGTGTGACAAAAACTACTCTTTTTGGTTCATTTTGAACCTGTTGCCTGGTAAATTAGCTTGGCCCTCAGCACTGGTATTATGAAAAAAGGCAAATCAACTCTCCTTGCTCCTTTTCTTGGAATGACTCAAGATTCGCCCTCTGATCTACTTCTCTTCACTCCTCTTTCCTGGGCTGAAGACTTCTCCATTCCCATCTGACCAGACTGGGGCATTTGCAAGTCTCGCTGAGCCCGTCTCTGAATGACAGTGAGTGGGGAGAGGCACCTTCACCTCTGCGCCCCTGCAAACTCATCGCTTTAAGAACGCACTTCTCATGAGACGCTGTCTACTGAGATCCTCCTACACTGAATGCTAAATTCTCCCATGGACCTCACTGTCACGCAACTTCCTTTTCCGAAGTGCTGCCTCATGCTAGGCAAATCACGGATGGGTACAAGCCATTCCTCAGGACAGACTCACGTCTTCTTCCAAGCCTAAGGCTGTTATGGAGGTTACATCCTAAATCTTCATCCTTTTCTACCATGCTTTTAATAATCTCTGTCAATTAGCTCTGGTTAATTACAAACAATTTATTTTCTCACTAAACTTACTTTCAATTCAGTTGCTCCTTGTTCTGCACTATGAGGAGCTATGTACGTATATACTAGTAAATTTTATAGGATTTTCTCCTATCTATTTGTGACCCTGACAGATTTAAACAGCTCAGGCTAATTTTTCAAGGTTCAACACCTCAGTAAGAAAATGCATTATTCTGCATGTTCAAGTCACTGCTCTCCCTTCTTCTGATAAGCTTTGCTACACTCTTACTTCACAGCAAAAGTTGGTCACTGAGCTGCTTTTACCCATGGCTGTGTTTTGTTTAACTCTTTCCATGCAAATGCAACTCAGAAAACAGACAGAGGGGATGAAGAGACAGATTAAATGAGAAACCAGAATGAGATTGGGACTAATCTTCCTTGTAGAGAAGGAAAGCTAGAACTGACTGGACACACTGTGATAGGAAAGTAAAGGGTCTGGCTGAGGTCAGAGGAGCAGGCTGGGAACAAGCATCAGCAGGGACAGGCAAAAGCAGATGAGAGGAACAGATCAGAAGGGCAGCGAGATGTGGACAGTGAGCCCAGAACCCCTCTAGCAAAGAACTTGCACTGAAGCAAGAGCTAGGGAAAAGCAAACTGTAAAAATCTCTGGAAAAATAATGGGACGGGGCAGCAGATGTGGCTTCCTAAGGCTACTGCTGCCATTATTCCCCAAACTTACGTGGAGGTCTCCCATGCTAGTGATAACTCGCTTGGTTGTGGCACAAAGGAGGTTCTGAATTTATGAACACTTTAAAAATATGACACCCACAAAACCGCGTAACTAAAGTCATTACTCGCCAAAACCAATGACTCAAAGATCACAAAGGACTCAAAGACTACAAAGTGCCATCAGGATGTTACACAAGCATCCATGTCTCTTGAGTGCGTGCCTTCCCTAAGGTGAACAAAGATCTTTCAACTGAGGCAGTGAAATGCAGACCCAAAGGACTGTACTCTGTACTCTTCTGTGCCAGCAAGATCCTCTGTGGTCTTGGACAAGTCATTTAAAACCAGGCTTTCTGGATCTAGTCACTAAGTGCCTTCCTTACAACTTCCATACAACTAGGGAGCTGCTGCAATAAGGAATGTGCACAGTGGACACTGAACTAAGGTGCTCCGTAATGCTGAGTATTTGAAGGAGAGGAAAAAAACCCGCGCAGACATTTTAAACCAGGCAGCCAAAATGAACTAATATACAGTATCTGTCTTGGGACAGCACCCTGCTTACTGTCACCTCTCCTCCTCAGGTTCCACCTTAGTACGCCTTGAAAAATAGCCAGAACAGCTTGGCTGCCTTTACAAGTGGGAATGGGAGTTTCACCTGCTGCTCCACGCGAAAAAATCCCTGCATCTCCAGTCAGATGCTAAGCCTCCCCTGTGCACCTCAGGAAACGTCCTTCCTCTTGGAGAGAATCACCACCTGCAACCTCAGGAAGAAGCCAGTAACTCTGTCCTCAGAATGGTGTGCAGAAATCAGACAACAGGCCACATCCTGAGCAAGAAAGGAACAGGGTGAGCCCCATGACAGAGGGTGAAACCAACAGCCTCTAGAGCTCTAGAGCAGATGCTCCACACAGCGTGTGGAGCACACAAAACTCTAGTTTGCACGGGACTCGTCACCCAGGCAGGGGAATCGCCTCGAGGTGGGTTTGTGGTCCCCATTCGGCAGCAGACTTTATCAACAGGATGCAAATCCTCTCTGCCAGGCATTGCTAAGAGCTGAGCATGAAATTAATGTCTCAGGGTCAGAGTACCCCAACCCTCAGCCCCAGCTTCCACCTTGCCACTCAGCTTTCACGATCTGTGCTGCTCACACACAGCTCCTAAAGGAGAAACTCAGACTGCGTGCCCACCAGCCCTAGATCAATGGTGATGGAAACAGTAAGGAAATACCTATGTGTGTTCCTGGCACGCAGGTCAGCTTCATAACTAAAACCCACCCAAAACGTCTCCCAAATACCACTGTTCTGCTCTCACAGAGTCACCAAATCCATCCACTTTCATTTAGGGCAGAGAAAAAAGTAATCACAGAGAAAAATGAATAGGACAAGAGATTTTATTTGTCATGGAAGTATCTGAGGATCTACGTACAAAAGGAGAGCACAGGACATATGACCGTCAGCAGAGCAGAATTTGCTAACACAGCAAGGCAGCCTGAGCACACAGAGCACCTACCAAAAACTTAACCAACACTCAGAGACCGTTTTAATCGGTAATCAGAAAGAGAGATGCATCTGCGTCTGAACGAGCACAACACCAGACTAGCCAGCCCTGCTAAGCGGCGCTGGGTTGAACACTTTGTAATGGAGGTAGCTCAGTTTCTCCGAACGCGTGCGTTTGAGCAGAGGAAACCATTCCCAGAAGGGAAGCTCAACCACCACATAGCCCAGCTGCTGCAGCTGCCGCCGTTTCAAACAGTGCAGCCCCAAAAGCCGCTTGGAGCAGAAGCAGTAGTGATTTCGGTTGGACACCTGAATAGCCAGTTTCACCCCCTGAGGCTGCTGGTTCAGTGTAAGAGAGAGGGGAGCTTCAAGACAGTGCCCCAATTTAGGCTCAACTTGCAATCTGGCACCTGCAATAAGAGCTCCACCTGAAAGTGCAGCACGATCCCCTACCCGTGGTGTTCGTGCTTCTTCCCCTCCCTCCTGACCATGAGTCCTGGCTTCATTTTCCATTTCCATGGGAGACTGACTATTAGATCTGCCTTTTATAAGCTGAGTCATTAAGTCATCTGTTAGACTAACTCCAATGTCTTTGAGTTTCTTATCTGCAATAGGGTCTTTTAAGTTGAAAGGGATGGGATGTCCATCCATGGCCAAATGAACCTCCAGATCACTCGATCTTGTGTGAGGCAGGATCATGTGGTTCTTCACATACTCGGGGCCACCCAACATGCTCTCGAGAAGAGACGTGGCTTCCACAATTTCAGGCCTGACATAGATTTCTTGCTCTGCAAAACTGAAAATCAACTTGCTAACCTCTTCATAAAACCGAGGTGGAAGGCGGTTGCCTTGGTAGCTTGGGCACTCAATTTCAACACTCTTGCCAAGAGTGAACAGGTCCTTTTTGAGCTCATATTTACTACTTCTCGTTTTCTGGATAAACTCATCTCTCAAAGCATAGTCTATCAGCTCCTCTGGGAAGCGTTTGACAAAGGCCAGACCAAGCAAACCAGTAAGGAGATGCTCCGGAAACTTCCTAAATTCATGGAGTTTTCTATGCATCTGCCCTATGAGGCTAGAGTAAAACTCTTCCTCGTTTGGAGGTTCATAGTCCAGGCATCCAAACGACCACAAGAACTTGGCAGCATCTTTACTTCGGCAGTAAGTCACCTTAGAAGGCAAAGACATGGCTACAGCAGCCATAATGCCTTCGTCAAAGTAGTGTATGGACGAGCAGGTAAGAGCGATGTGCATGATGCCCTGGGCATTTATTGTAGGAATCCGAGCGGGAATAACCTTCCCAAGTTCCTTCAAGAGGGGCAAGTGGTCCATGCGAGCGTACCGGAGCATTTTAAGGACGTTCACCAAAGCATAAGTGCTCATGTCTTCCATCTGCAGGGAGACCCTGTCTGCGATTTTTCTCATGGTGTGGTCAGAGATACCACTGAGGGACTTGAAGAGCCCTAAGCAGATAGCACCCACCTCCTCCAAGGTGAAGGAGTCCAAGTACTTCAAAATCATCCTCTCCACCTTCTGCATCAAGTCCGCAGGTGACCTCCGGCCTTCACCTATGATATAAATGAGCTGAACAAACTGGGGCAAAGTGAGGTGTTTCCAGTGCATGTTGGCATAGCTGAACAAAATGCTCAGGTAGGAAGGCACGCTGCGCTCCAGACAGCGCCAGCAATCAGCCACCAGCAGCAGCTGGTCCAGGTTCATGTCCCACGCCCGCCGGCAGAATTCATTCTCGCATGCGTTCAGCAGAGGGTGGGTGGGTGGAACAACCAAGCGAATGCAAGCCTTTAAAATATCAATGAGATCTGAAGTACTGATCAACCTGATGTTTTTGACAGCACTGCGACACAATGTATTAAACCTGAGTTCGGACACCAACGCTGCGTGTTGTTCCGCCGGCAAACGACTCAGTTTGCGAAAATAATCTGTAATAGTTTCTGGGCTCTGGTTACCCTTGCATATGGCCACGCTGTGTAAAATCAAGTCACCTTCTTCTAAAGGAAGGGTTTCGACTGGCTCAAACTTGTAGCTGAGAGATCTGTATTCAGGCCTCCCCTTCTGAAACACGCGAGGGTCCTCCTTGGAGTCATGCATCTCTGTTTTTTCCTTTTTTGCTTCTTCCTTGGTTTGTGCCGCAGGGCGCGGTGCTGAGATGGTCTGCTCAAGGAGTGGTTTGGACTCGGGCTTTGGCAGGGCATTTCCAATGGGTGGCAAAGCTTGAGGAGAGGTGGTACCAAACGTATGCCGAACCTGTGTGGTGCCAGGGCTGGTGAAAGTGTCACCGAGAGCCTGGCCGCTGTTCCTAGCAGCATGCTGCTGGGAGGCAGCTCTGCTTTTGGCATAGGCGGATGGATTATACAATACTTTGTAGTCCAGTGGATTCAGCAACTGGATTGTAGCCACAGGTTCAGTTCCAGTGTTGGCTGTTTCTGGGTTCTCTTCCTTTTTCTGATTACTTTTGTTGCTTCCGCTCTCGGCCTTGCACTTGGCTGTAGTCGAAAATGTAGTCACCCTGCTCAGCCTTGGAAATCTTCGCCATATTAGCACTGTAGCCATGGATCACAATTTACTGGGGTCAGAATTGCTTCCAGGTACTGAAAAAAGGGCAGACGAAGAATGAGTGGCTTCCACCTAACACGAAGCATTTTTTAATCTATCCTTTATGCTACCGAAAGTGAGGCGATGCCAGTGTTTCCCCTAGCCAGGGTGGCTGTTTCCCTGCAAAGCTGTAAGGCAGCTGCCATCGAACATCACCTCATGCAAAAGCAGTCCAAGCCAAGCACCCAGGTTACCTGACATAGACTGTGGGAGTTAAGGAGAAAGTCATCTCTGCTTCTAAGAGACCCAAGCTGCTTTTCTAAATAATGAAAACATATTTTTGCAGTAAAGCTGCAGCTTACACAGAATGTATTCAAACGGAGCGTTCTGCTACTTTGGTAACCATAGTCTGAAATACTAACCACCACCCGAGAAGTTGTCGAAATATCCAGGGTGCCACACTGCTCTTTGCACCTGGAGACAGTATGTGGAGGCTGTGAACAAGTCTCAGCAAAACCAATCCACAGAGTGAAAGCTGGCCCATAACCTGCAGAAGAAGATTAGCTGAAAGGAGAAACGGCCCCAGAACAAAGTTGGGGAAGAATATGGCAGTAGCAACACGAATCATTATGAGATGCTACATCCTGAGTTAAGAATCAGAGGGAATACAGTTTGACGTTTCAGACTTGTGAGTGTTTACCGTATTTTTAGGCTACAGAAGGCTTAAAAATGCCAGGTGCCTTCCTAACTCCTGCCTAAACCAGCTACAGCACAGAGGGTGAGGATGAGAAATCTGTCAGGAGTTAAGCTGTGTGCTGCCAGCCTGCATAAGCTGCCAAATGAGCCTGTTTACGATGATTCAGACCATGACTAAAAAAAAGCACCAGGTCAGCACTCTGTGCAACACACCCTTTCCCACCATGTGTGGCCAGCCCCAAAGATGCATTAGACCAGGCATTTTCAGCTTCTTTAAAATCCCTCGTGCTCTCACTACCACAGGGCGCCAAGCAATCAGGAAAGTCAAAGCCTGGCAGAGACACTGCAACAGCGATACACACCAGCTTCTGTGCTCCCCACATGGGGGAAATAAATCCTTTATGGGCATCCCTCTGAGCTCTGCTTATACATTTGGCTTCCCAATTAGAGCCTGATCAAGATATTGAATCAGTGGAGGAAAATACAGCTTTGCCACAGTAAAATGGATACCCTGGGGGAAGAAGAGGTGGGGAGAATGCTCTGGGTTTGGGCTATCTGAGTAGGATAGGGTTGCAGTGGGATGGGGCACCACAACAAGCCCTGGCTGAACATAAGCTGGATTTTTATTATTTTTTTTTCAGTACAAGAATCCCCACATCTCCCATTACACATTAGATGACCTATTCCTGCATTGCAACAGCAAAGCATCAGCTCCTCCCAAGGAATGGTGAGATGGAAAGGGAGGGTAAGGGGAGAGGGAGAGAGGGTGGGGAGAGTCGAAGTGATGGCTCCCCCTTGGTGTCAGATGTGGGGTGCTGCCTGCTGGGGGGATGTCTCCCTGCAGCAGCCTCAGCTGTCTCTTGTGCAGAGAACCTTCCCACAGCAGCAAAAGCAGTAATAGGAGCAGGCAGGCATACAAGATGTCTCTGATGCGGCACAGCCATGAGCAGCCTGCTGCTCTCTGCAGGCCATTCTCTCACCAGGTAGCTTTACCTCTGCCTTGCTTGGGCTTGACTTCTGCCCGAGAACAGCATTTCAGCGCAGGGTTGGCATGGGAGCACTCTTGATCTGCTCCAGGGCAAAGTCAAGTGGCTCAATTCAGCCCTCTGGGATCAACCTGCAGACTCGCACTGAGGCAGCAGAGGAGACCCCGGGCACAGCTTGGGGGCAGCAGCCGCCAGCTGGTGGGTGAGGAGAAGCTGCTAGAGCAGTAACCCTCTCACCTGCCCCAGCAAGAAAGGTGAAAAAAAGCAACCTGGGTGGAGAACAGGAGGCTCTGGGGGAAAAAAGAGGAAAGGCAAGCTGAAATGAAGATTTCTGGAGACAGCCAGGCAAGGAGGAGGGTAAAAGACAGAGGTAAATGTAATTTTTAAGATAAATGGCTGATAAATACTGTGAGACTTTCATTAGCTGCTAGGGTTGCCGGGCACTTTATTTATATCTCAAGGCACAACACCGGGCAGACCTTGGTGCAGATCAGGCTCTTCTTCACAGACCCCAGACAGAGTCCAGGCACTGCTGACCCTTACAGCTGTGCTGGGCCCTGCCAGCCAGGCAGCTACAGCCATCCCCTTCCCATGAGAGAAGTCAAATCGCAACAGGCAGGAGAGACACTCTACCCCTTCCCTACCGCTGACCATCTTGTGAGTGGGGGAAAGGAAAAACTCCCTCAAGCTGGACAGCAAAACCCAAGCCAAGAGCTGTGATGTTGCAGTGCAGCCCAGGCCTTGCAAAGCCGTCAGCAGCAGCAAGCAGGAGCTGGATTTCAAAGCTCTCCTGTTTAGCACGTAGAAATGTTTGATGAAAATATCTTTTCCGGCTCTACTGGCTACAATGTTCAGCCTGAACTGGCCGCAAGTGACAGATGCCATCTCTGTGTGGCTGGAGACAGGCAGCCGTGAAGTGGGCAAGGCTCAGATCTGCACCGTGGCTGAGGGAAGGAGACTCCATCCCTTCCAGCATCGTCTCCTCTTCTAGCACCTCACAGAGCTTGTCCTGGAGGACACTCAAAGGGCCTAGTTCAAGCTGCAGAAATGATCTGGGACAACAAGAGTTTTGTCCTACGTAGGCTTTCCAAGAGACTTTCTTGTCTGACTATTTTGCATGTCCTCTATTTATTTTTCTGTTATTGAAAGACAGGCTAGCACTACGGAGAGACGTGCCATTTATTTAAAACAAGTTATATTTTCTAAGGAAAGGAGACGCTACCTATGAAATTCAGACCTCTGCTGTTAACCCTCTCAGTGAGGACAGCCCCACTTCAAGACAGAGAACCAAATTCACAGAGTTTGCACACCGAAAGCTCCAAAGGCAAACTTTGTGCGTCGCTAAGAAAAACATCCACGTAGTTCAGTGTTAACCTACGATGCATTTGGGAAGCTATTCACTAAAGAGAATATTTCTCTCCTCCCTTGCTCCAAAACAAGCAAAAAAAGAGAAAACCACAGGCAGGGGAGCAAGGGCAGGCTGGGACGAGATATTTCAAGTACCTTCAAAGGAAACAGGCTGGGTGCAAGTGGCCTTTTGCCTATGACTTTCACCCACCCCCAGCCTAAATCTTTGTGATCTTTTACATTTCTACAGCATTTCTCTTCCAACTCAACCTACACTTCTCCTCGATTTTCCTCTCTTCCTCTTACCCTGATTAATCACCCCTCCCTTCCTCCTCCTACTGTGCTTCTCTTCTTGTTCGAACACAGCCAAACTCCTTCCCACCTCTGGGCAAGTCCCTCCAGAAAATTCACTTCCAGTGACTCCAAAAATCCAGTCAGAAAGCAAGTTTTGAAGCTGGGCCTTGCAGGCTGCAAATGCGCTTTGTGGAGGTCCTCTGGGATGGAAACATCTCAGTGCGTGTTTCTGTGTGTCACACTTACAGCCGAGTTCTCCGCCAAGAGCGCAACTGCACAGCTGAGCGTTAGCTGAACACCAGGGAAAACAACATTCCTGGAGGGATGCCACCCGCTGCGGAGTATCCGCTCTTTGAAAGGGGATATAGGTGCACTCTAAAATGTTGTCGGTGCTTTCGGTCCCTCTGAAGCACGCAAAGGGGCTTTCAGCAGCGCTGGAAAACCCCTGCAGGACCCTCGCTAGGAGACCACGCACCGCTGCGGCGCACTGCCCCATCCCCTGCCTCCCCCTGCCCAGCACCGCTGACGGAAAAAGGGCGGGCGGCACCTCCTCGGTACGCGGGAGGAGCTTCACATCCCAGCAGCGAAATGCTGGGGGTAGAACAGCTCGTTCTACCAACAGCTCTGGCCAAGAGCGTACAGTTAACACCTGCACCGGGCTGAAGAGAAAAATAACAGGAAGGCATTCCCCCCCGCCCCGCAACGCATTATGACGTCAGACTACAAAATCGTCACTTTTTTGTTTGGGCCTTTCCCCTCCCACCCCCGTCGTTTAAGTCCCTCCCGGCCTCTGACGGCAGCGGGCACCGTGATGGGCCCGACGACCCCCGGGGCAGCGCGGCCGGCAGGCCCGGGCCCGGCGGGCACCGCCGGAAACCCCAGCCCCGATACTTACCCACGCATATAGCTGCACCTACGCACATACCCTGTACATACACACACATACGTATACACACGCACGCACACAGGGGGCCCGCGCAGTCCCCCGCCCTGCCCGGGGGCAGCAGCAACAGCGGCGGCAGCCGGGGGGGG
>VZSF01002931.1:36789-183033 GCA_013398295.1 Chionis minor
CAAAGTCTTATTAAACGCAGTTCGGGGAACCAGCAACAGTCAACGCAGAAACAAAACAGTAACGCAGTCGAGTTCAGAACACTTCTGGTTTGAATTCACAGTAAGAGCAGAGAGAGACCGAGGCGTCAAGAAACAAACAAGAGGAAAGAAAGCACAAGGCTGGGACTGAATTTACAGTCGGGTAGGTCCAAAACGTTGGACAAAGGGTCTAATGCAGAGGTCCTACACACAGACGCAGCCTGCAGCTCACCCAGCGGTGGAGCGGCAGTGGAGAGCTCTAGCTGCTCCTCTGCGAGGCTTTTATTGCTGGTGAAATCAGACAGCAGGCTTGCTCGGGGGTGCCGGCTGGCCCAACCTGACGTTCTCCCATAGGGGAGCTGGGTTTTGAGGGGACACCTTTTGATCTGCTGGAGAACAGGTGCAGAAGACAGGCAACGAAGCAACGTGCATCGGTTTAGGATGAGGAAACCCTCACAAGTGTACTGCCCGGTGCAAGGCAAAGACCAAGAGGGATTCCTCTCGGCTCACAGCATTTACCAGGTCCGAGTGAGTGCAAACAAAGACACCTTGGAGGAGGTCCAGCCCTGGGCTGGGCTCTGCGGGGACACCGCTGCGTGGAAAGGGACTGCATAGACGCATTGGCCGGTTGTGCAGCATTTTTTTTGCACCGGTGGTGGAACATTTTTGCACCGGTGGTGGAGCTCTGCCTGTGCACGTTTTGCTTCCTTCGGCCACTGGAAGGGAACTCACGTGCAGCTCGTGGGGAAAAGGGGACCTTCTGCTCTGAGGGGCCTCCTAGGACAGCCTGGTTTTCAGGAACAGCAGAGCCAGCACCATGGTCTGCCACTGGTGTCTGGCTGTCACCGAACATGACTCCAAGAGCTCAGATGCCCCAGGGGACCCAGCAGCTCCGATGTGGGTGAGCTAATGGAGAAGACCTGCTGCAGGGACCCAGTAACAGTCATGGGATGGGCACCAGAGAGGAATAGGCCACACCTCTTGGGGACCCAGACTGGTAGTCTGCTGGATATGGGCAGCTTCGGGCTCTCTGGGCGAATTGGGATCACCAAGCTCAAACTGTTGGTGATTATTTGGAGCCAGACTGGACCTCACATCCCTTATCCAAAGGAGGAAATCCCAGGGCTGGAGCTGTGAAAGTATTCAAAGGAACATTGGCTTGCCTGCAGGTATCAGAGTTGGGAATAGTCCATTTTAAATCTCTCTAGAAAAACCTATTGCTTTGAGACAGAAAGAAAAGACTTCCTGCCTGAGAAAACAGATCTGTAAAAGGGCCGTGAAAACACAACCCTGTGTGTCAGAGGTTGTCCCAGTCTCTGGACCTGACACAATCCCCTTCATTGGGAGAACCAGGGAGGAGGCTTATCCTGGGAATGCAGAGGCTCATTTCTGGTGTTTCCGAAAGTTGCACTGCCACCACGGAACATCCTATTGGGAAGCCAACATCTGCAAACAGCTGGATGTGATCCCAACCTCTTGATACACTGGGAACCAGGTGGTATGGGTGCTGCGTGTCCCTACCAGGGATACTCATACACCCTTCACACTCCTGTCTTTCCAGAGGGTGGAAGGACCAGGGAAGTCCCAGAGCTGGCTGGGTGTGGTGTCGTGATGGTGTGAAGCCCCATGCAATCATCTCACATGATTGCAAGCCATGGGTTGTCCTTCAGCAAGAAGCAAGATTGGTCTTGGAGGTAAAGCAGGGCCTATCTAGCTGACATGGGGATGGTGGGGAGAAAAGGTGAGAATCAGTAGTCTAGAAAGTTTCTCTGAGGGCAGAATTGGGACACATCACTCTCAGTGAGGGCTTTGGGCTCTGGCTTGTTCAGATGTATCTGTCAGAGTACTGGGAGAGGCACTGCTCCTGGGACAATGGGGATGGTGATAATCTAAAAGGAGGCAGGGGAGTCTGGAAAGCTGGAGCAGAGGAGTAGCAGGACACAGGCAACATGATGAGCAGATCTTTAGCAAAGGGTCTTGATGAAAAGTAATTCTAGAAGGTGGCTTTCAAGGCTTAGGCTGAAGGGTTGGGTTAGTTAATGGCAAGTTGGACCTGCTGCCATCCAGGGCAGAAGTGAGGGCTGTCACTGCACATCAGCAGGATTTCATGGTGTTGGTATGGGTGGAGCAGAGCAGGCTTAGTGCAGCTAGGGAGCAGAGGCATGGTGAAGGGACATGATGTGCTTGAGGCCCAGACCCACCCGAGCACCCACCCACAGGAGCACTGTGGGCAGCGGAGCACAGATCTCCCACTGGCCCGTGCTCCATTTGCAAAGGCTGGAACCAGGTTCAGGAGCCATTTTGGAGCTAAGGTGGGCAGAGATGAAGACTTCTCTGCCCACCCCAAGCAGAAGTAGCAAAGGCCACAGTGCCTTCACCTTGGAAGATGGTTCCCTGGTAAGGAGGGTGCTGAGGACACCCTGTGGTGAGCTCTAGAGAGGACACCAAGGTGGCAGCCAGCAGGACCACCAGCTCTCAGGGTACACGTTTTTTCTGGCCAATTCACACTGAACCAGAACAAGCCCTTCACTGGACCCTGTAGCAACGTCTGCTGCTAAAGAAGAAGAGACCTGTGGCCCTTAAGCAAGTGTAATGGCTTGGCATGCATCCTCTTTTCTCCCCAAGAAAAAAGGGGAGTTGCATCCATCCATTCTGCCTCCTGGGAACAGCCCCTGGTCCACACTCTGCCTGTGTGGTGTATGGAGCTAGTTGGCATGGCCATGGAGGGTACTGGGGACAATTAACTCACCCAGGAACTCTTTTCTACCCTGCCCTATCTAGTACAGGAAGGGTCCCATCCAGTACAGGAAAGGCCCCTCATGACCTTGCAAATGTTCCCAGGTGGGACGCAGGGAAATCCAAGCCATCTCCTGTCCCCTGCCAGCTCTCGTTCCCCCTTCCCAGCCCACACCGGCCTGATCCCTCCCCAGGAAGGCTGTGAGGCAGCTCCAAGCATGCAGTCCTCTGGAGATCTTTGGTCATGTTGCTTGTGAGCTCACTGTCTTGAGCAAGCTATAAAGTGCCACTGTGAGGGGCAGGAGTGGGGTGGGTTTGTCCTTTCCATGGGCAAGAGCTCATGGGCAGCAGGGCTGAACAGGGACACCGCTGGGAACCGCTGCCTGCAAGAGGTTTTGGGGGGACATGAGGATGGGCCAAGGGGACTTCAGCCTTAACCAGGGAATAATTGCAAATCTTGGCTCACGATGACAGCAAGCATCGAAGCAAGACAGAGTGACACCAGGCTGCTCTGTCCAAGCCAGTCCCAAGCAGATTGCCTTCGTGGGACGTGCTGACGCCCCCCCATTTCCAGTGCAGCCAGCAAAAGCTCAGGGGCTGCCGAGCATTCTCCATGTAGTGCTCAGCACTTGAACGCAGCATCGGCTGCTACTATTGATCCCGCTTACCAATATAGAAGCAACAGAGCTTTCTTGTCTCTTCATTTAATTATTGTATATACAGAGCTGGGCTGTTATTTACATCCAAGTACACTTCTCTCCGTATAGCGTAGCAGCATAAGAGCAACAATTAGATTCCTATTTTGAGTGCGGAAACTCGGAGGTGATCTCCCTCCGGCGTGATGCCAGCGACAGCAAGAACAGTGCAGCCGGCTGCCACGAGACAGTGGCAGAAGCTAAGTGGGACTGTGTGAAGCACAACACCACACGATGGTTGCGGTGTTCACACCCGGGGCGAGACAGGAGTTCTGGCAGTGCGAGGGGAACTAGCCCAGCTGGGTCAGCGTCTTACAGCAACAGCTACCAACCTTGAAATGGTGGTGGAGCAAAGCAACCCCACTCACAGCAAGTGGTAAGAGGGGCTGCTTAGATCTTCCCTGGCACCAGGATAGCCAGCTTAGCCCAAATCCTCAATGATGGAAGCTGCTGGAGCTGATCAGTGTCCTCTGTTTGCTCATATAATGGCCATATGGACATCCCTGGAGCATGACTTGGTTGCCCGCACATGGGTGATGTGCCACTAGAGATGCTCCAGGTCTTCCCACCACTGACCCGTCTGTCCCATAGTTCTTGGATGGTATTGGCTAGCCCCAGGCAGCAGGTATCCCAGAGCATCTCTAATGTCCCTGGACCCCATGTGGGGGCAAATGACCTGAGACCTTTGTTACCACAGCTTTTGCTGTTGGCCAATGGCAAGTTAGAAATGACTTGTTTGAGTGGAGAGACTAACCACATGCAAGATTTTGAGGGCAGTACTTGAAGAATTGCATGCGAGCCAGTACATCACACTGCATCCCATCAGCTCAAGAGCTAGCTGAGCAAAGGTGGAAGAGACAGCTCGATTATGGTCAAGCCTAAACTCTGAGGTGAGTTTCATGGTACAGAAACGTTTTATGAGCTCTGCCTGAGTCACCAGGAGACAAGATGTCAATCTTTTTGGCCATTCCCAGGATATGTCATCAAAACGCCAGTCTGGCACCCCTTGGCTATCTTGCTCCAAGGCTAAGATCCCAGGGCCTCAACACACATCAAGCTTGTGATGGGAGACTTCATCCAGTCAGTGGGTAAAAGTGTTAAGGTCTGGAAAGAGCTAGGTAAGCTCCCATCTGGGCCAGATTTGAGCACAAACAACAGGAACTCAGGTGTCCCACCGTCATTTTGCTCCATCTCTGCTGAGCAAAGGGTAGTCATCTCCGAGAGAGACTGGTTAACAGCATGTGGGCATTCAGTGCTAGCACATGGCAGAGGATGTGATGGGAAGCAGTACATCCAGCTGTGGGGAGAATTCCTGAAGAGCAGGAAGCCTTCATGGCAGTTGGGCTGGGGCACTTGCCAAAATCATCTGTATTTTATGTCACCATAGCATAGGGGAGGTCATTTCTGCGGGAGAGTTGAGTACTTGGAGGAGATGCTGGGCAAATGCCAGGAGAGGGAAAACCAGCAGCAGCAGCACAGTGTCTTAATGGGTGTCTGCAAGGTCATCCAGGGAATGGCCACAATTGAGGTTGCTCAGATCTGCATCAGAACTCTAGATCAAAGTGATGCAGCAACGAAGAAGGTGAAGGGAGTGTACCTTTCCTCCTCCAAGGTGAAAAATCTCTTCTTGCCGCCCCTGCTCCATCCCAAGGAGCTCTGCAGTCCCTGATGAATGCACTGTGAGGCCATTGAGTCCCTGGGTAGTCCAGCACTCTCCAGCAGTCAGACAAACCTGTATGCCTCCAGGTTTCACTGGGTCCATCAAGACACACTCATTCCTGGCGCCATTGCAAAAAAGATCTAGGAAAAAGATGATGGAGCAAACGTGGCACAGTGGAGGGCTTGGCTGATTGCTGCTCACTGGATTCAGGTATGTGGGGAGGCCAGACAAGTCCCTGCTTGTGAATTAGCAAGGAGCTCTGGTGAGAACGTGTTCCACAGAGTGATGCCAGTGTCCATTCCTCTTGAGTGATAGCACAGTGGGGAATTGCGGTGTACACCTCCTCAACAGTAGATCCTCAAAACTCAGTCACTCTGGGTGTTCTTGAGCCACTGACTGAAACGCTGGTTTCTGTGATCGTTCGTGGGAAACCAACCTCAAGGTCAGTGGGGCCAGGAGGAGCAAAGGTGGAAATGACCCTCCAGGTTATTGGACCCATCTTGTGCTGAGGGTACTTGCTGTTGGGCTTGCTCTTCATATGGTGGCCTCAAAAACACCATACAGCCATCTGAAACTAAGCCCCTTGCAATTTTCTGTGCTTTGCCCTTTTGCCCAAGGACTGCAAAGCCCTTCACAAGCACAGGTGCCTCACAACTGCTTTGGGAAGGAAGACAGCATGGGCTTATCTGATGTGGAAAGGGAGGCACAGAAAGACGAGATGACACGAGACACCAAATCTTCAAACCTGACACTGTGGGATATTGGACTCCATCTCGAAGGCCCAGTGTATGAAATGGAGGAAGCTCTAGGATTTGCCTGGCCAAGTGTAAGTTTCAGCAGCACGTGTGGGTATCTCCCTTGGCATGGCAGAGTCTACTGCTGGGTGACACTGGCCGGCAGCTGTAGTCCTTCCGCGGTGGGGTGCACGGGCTGATGTCCAAGAGCACTGGAGCGTCTGCAGGATTCATAGGGAGACTCATCTCCACACCTTTCAGGGGCCAGACCTGACCTAGTTCCCCTTTCTGTGGCTGGTCCTGGGAGAGGGGCTTAGCCTGAGCTGCCCTGGTGTTTCCCAGGCTGGTGGATTGTGTCTTCCTCCAGCTCCAAAGGCACAAGCAGAAGCAGTAGGGAAAGCCATGTACCCTCGACCAGGGCCTTGAAATACTCTGATCTCATCACACGTCTGCATTTTCTATGGCTTCAGGGATTGCCGCCAGCCACCAACAAACAGTTCCTGTGTGGTAATACTGTCTGCTGACTTTGGTGGGATTAACTGGAGTCTCCTCTCTCCTGCTTAACCTCTTTGCTCAGTCTGGAGCTCACCGCAACATTTGACCCCAACTTGAAGGTCAGACCTGGTGATGGACAGGGGGGAGCTTTTGGGGAAGCAAACATGGAAAGTGAATAGCTTCAGGACTTTTGTTTGGAAAGGTTCAGCCCCTTAACATCCTGAGGTTCTTTGTTGGTGTGCGGGTGAAATGCAGTCTGGCCAAACTCCCTGGAGTCACCTCACAGACATTCCAAGACATCCCAGTGCTTATACTAGCTTTGTTCTTCTAGCCGCTCCCTAGGACAAAGAGCCAAAATTCCCATTTGCATTTATGCTTTGGCCACTGCCCAGTCAGTGCAAACTCCACTTTGCAACATTTTTTACTCTTTGCTATGGATCATGATAAAAAAGTGTCCATGAAAGGGAGAGCCAGACCCACTTTGCCCACCTTTTAAAGCTAAATGTTGTTTTTTGATGCCTGCACCATTCTCAGTGACCGTGCATATAGGATGTGGTTATTATTCTGCCAGGGCATAAGCACTTGTGTGATCTTAAGCATTTTCCCTTCTTATGACTGTTTTCATGCTCTGAGTTAGTAGCTGAATATTTGCTTAAGTTAGGCATGCGTTATCGTTGTCCCTGGAATATGTGATGCCATGTGGGATCGCTATGGGTGCTGTTTGAAATGGCTGTACTCAAGGCCAATGCTCGCCCCGTTGCAATCTAGCGGTAATGCTGATATGTGCTCACTGCAACTCCTGAGCGAGGCTCGGATGCCATTTTTTAAGTAGACCCTGGACTGAGAGAGTGCACTGAAGCATCATTCATTTGGAATGGAGTAGCACAATTGCCCAATGTTGGGGCAAGTTGCTAAAGCTTCAGTTTGCATAAACATCCCAGTTTTGGAGGTTTCCCCAAACCTTGACTCCATTGACTTTGAGAAGTAAGAGGGCTCTTGTGAAGGGAAACTAGCTTGGATTTCCAAGTTTTTTCTTGCTGTAGCCAGCTTGAGTATATGGTAAGAATAGGGGGATCAAGGCAGATGTCTCCCCAGGTTGGTCACAACTCAGGAGAGAAGTGGAACTGCAGAAGGAAACCACGATGAAATGAAAACACAGCATATGCCAAGCTCTGCTGAGCCTTTAAAGAGGCTCCTGCTGGGCAATCATTCCTTGTTGGCTTATGTTAGCAGGACAGGTTCATCCTGCTCCTCAAGGATGTCCTAACCTCTTGCAACTATGGTAGCCATGGGCTGGCAAGAGGGAGTCGTCTGGTAGAGATATGTCTGGTTTCACTGAAATCAGTGACCAACCTCCCACTGACTTCATTAAGACCACCATCTAGACAGGATACTTGATGCAGAACAGTGAGTTTGCTCATGATCCCGAGAGCTTTGCTCCATTAGCCAATGTGGCTAAAATACTCTGAAAAAAAACCTGCCACTTTGAACTGTTTTGCTGCATGTAAATGCTTGGAAAACCAAAGAAACCAAATACAGCCCTCCAAAACAACCAGCTGAAGAGGGGTGAATTGAAGGAGGGGGGATGGCAGCCTCTAGCAAAGTAACAGTCACGGCAGATTACAAAAGAGCCAATTAACCCTCACCAGTTTTACTCGGAAACAACCCAAAAGAGATGTTGCATTATTGATAGAAAAACAACGCACATCCACAGTTATTTTACCTACAGAGCACAGAAGTATAGAATAGGGGTGATGGAGCTTGGTGCGAGCAGACTCACACTACTCCTACAGTAGCGTATTATCCTTCGGAAGATCACTGGCTTGAGTAGGAAGTACATGCACAGCAATAAAAAACTTATGTTGTATTGTCTTGGTCCCACCTCAGATCTCGGTGGACTCTATTCGCTCGAGTCTGGAGGGAGTCCATGTTTTTTTTTCCTCAGTGTGTGGGGGACTGGTGGCCTTTGTGTTCATCTCGTTCACCTTGTGCTCCAGGAGCTGGTTCTTCTGGTACATCTCCACATAGTTCAGTTGCAGCTGCTTCTGATACTTAATGACTTTCTCCTTCTCTTCTTGCCATGTGCGCCGCTCCTCCTCAAAGTCCATCACCTGCTGCTCCCGCTGCTGCCGTTCCAGCTTCAGCTCCGTCTGGAGCCTCTCCACCTCCTTCCGCAGTGTATTTACGCTGTCCTCGCTCTGCCGCTGCATCTTGGCTTCATCGCTCTCACAGGCCAGCGGGTCCCGCAGCTTCTCACCGAGGTCCCCAGCAAAAGGCCCTGGAGGTCCCATGCTGGCAAGTGTCCGCTTCAGGCCAGAAACCTCCAGCTCACAGTGGTTCAGTTTTTCCCTCAGCACCTGGACCTCACTCATCTTCCGCTGCAGCTCACTCTCGCAGATCTCCAGGTTGACACTCTTGGAGCTGTAGGAGTCCTTCAGAGTGAGGATCTGTTCCTCCTTCTCCCGTAGGAAGTTCTTACCTTCCTTGAGCTGTGACCTCAGTCCCACGATCTCGTTCAGCTTCTGGGAGACGTCTGCTTGGGAGTCCTTCAGCTGCTGCTTGAGCAGGGAGATCTCGCCTGCTTTCTGGCACACCTGTGAGGAGAGCATCCATGAGGCAGGAGGAAGGCAGCAAGGAGCTGCAACTGCTGCCTGTCCCCCATGCTGCCCATGAAATATGTCCATGGCCTCATGTTGGCAGGAGGCTCAGGTAACAGAGGGGACAGCCAGCAACAGTGCTCAAGGACTGAGCGCCAGCCTTCACCAGGACCCAGACCATGACGAAGACCTAGAGGCTGTTGTCACATTTGTGGGGGAGATTTTGTGTATTCCTGGCTTTCAGGGACCTGATGCTGTTCTCAGCTGGAGTTGACCAAACAGCTAATCTAAGTGCTCTGGTCTTCACCAGTGGTGAGCAGACACTGCTTCACCCCCTGCATTCATCTTGCTCACCTAACCACAAGCCTGCAGTGCTTGTCCCCAAACCCTCTGCTCTCAGGAGGAGTTTTCCCATTGACCTCAATGGCATCTGGACCTTGAACAAGCCTGAGACAGAAATATCTCAGACCCAGAGACCATCCAGGCTCTCCCTGAGCACTGGGAGTGTAGGACAGGATGCAGAGACAGTAAATATCACTTAGTTGTCCTATGACTCTTTCCTTGCCCAAAGACCTCTGAAGAAACCAGTTGACTAGATTTTGGGGTTCACGTCACTGGGGACAGTCCAGGCACTGGTAGCTATTTAATTATTTTGGGGCATGGCATGAAGAGTGAGAGCCCCTCTGCCTAAGATCAAGCAGAGAGCTGCAACCCACCCTTGCTGAAATGTGACTACCATGTGCTGTCCTTTGGCACTGGAGTTTCAGGTTCCATCCTGAGTGGCTCAAGCCTCTCCCATGTGGTAAGGTACACAAGTCCAGTGGAAATACCCTTGCTGTAGCGTGTATTTGCATTATGTAGGTGTCACAATTCAGTATGACACTCCTCTGTGCCTGCATTGTCCACCAAAGGTGATAATTGTGGGTACTGGAAGTGAACCATAAAAATGACCAAAGCCTCATTTTCCCATCAACTCCGTGCTTTTCAGGGCTCTGCACTAGCAGATCTGATCTGTCTACTGTGGATGACTGGAGAGATGCACAGTCCCTACCTGTGCTGGCAGGACTATGGGCTGGGGAGAAGCACCAAGGAACCATCAGTGATCAGAGAAGACAGAAGATACCACCTCCGGACTGGGGTGTCCTGTCCTCGTTTAGCTCCTGTCTCTTGTCACACATTAAATGTTTGGCCTTTCCTCCCTGCTCTGTTGCCTGCATGGTCCCTTGCTGCTCTGCTCCAGTTGGATCAACGCTCCTCAGACAAACTCTCCTTTCCACTACCTTCATTGCAACCTCCACCTCTCTCTGCTATAGAGGACTTGCCTGCTGCATAATGTTGAGGAAGATCTAGAAGCTCAGCAATCAGGACAGTCCAGTGCTCTCTACGAATGGCTGAAGAACTAGGAGATGTACCCAGTCACTTCTTAACTGGTAGCAGCTTTCTCTGGAGCTGACAACTGTGGTGGTTTCCCATGCAGACCTAACTCTGTGAATGCCAACATCCACACCAGCACTTGTCTGCAGCAGATGCAGAACTGTGTCACACTGCTTTAGCTGTAGTTAGAGTGGTGTAGCTACTGCCTAGCTAAAAAACTGCACAATTTACTGAAAGTGCTCTCTGTGGGCTAGCTCTTCCCAAAAGACAGAGAAATACATGATGAACAGCTTGGATAGGAATCAATTACGCTTAAAATTGTTAAATTTAGGCCTCTACTTGGGTGCTGTAGAGATCTAGGAAATACAGTCTATGAAGCCTGGAGAGCAAGTCAACAAGTCAACAAGTGTAGGTATCTACAAATTTTAGGTATCTTGATCCACAAGCTGAATCTTTACATTAATATCACTGGGTTAGCTGTTGCAGATAGAACTATAGCTATAGCAGTGAAGCGAGTAATTAAAAGCCCACCTGTGGTTTTAGTGGTGCAAAATCGGGGAACTTTCCAGACCTAACTTGTTGGAAGAAACAAAAGACCTGGGCAGAGCAGCTGGCCAATGGAGGCATCATGTGTGACAATACAGCCTGCTTGTTCAGGGATGCAACTTGCAGAGATTTTACAGCAAACCTGTAATAAGCTCTGCTGAACATCTGCAAATAACACATTTCAGACCCTAATTAATCCCAGATTCATTGCTAATCAGGATTAGCAGAATAGGCTCTTCTTGATTCTAGAGCTACGTGTTGCCTCTGCAGTCTTAATAAATTTAAAGTTTCTAGCCAGTCCATGGATGGATTAAAATTCTTCACATGATCAAGCTGAAAAAAAATGTTAGTACTGGCTATACAAACAGACTTCGATAAAATGTTCTAAAAATAGAAACATTAGAAAAAATATGTAAGACTCAAAAGGAGAACTAGAAAGAGGAATTTGCCTTTCAGCCTTTTAAGAGAGATAAACTTATTAGCAACTGAAAACAGCGTGTTACAATGGAAAGCATGAGGTAGACTTGGCTATCAGTATAATTCTTAGCTCACTTGCTTTATATCTTAAATAAAAAAAGAAAATCAAATATTTGAAAANATCTGAATGTTGCTTTAATGTGAGGCTGACAAAGCAGCTGGGGTGGGATTCATTTGAGTAAAAACCTACAATTTGGCAGGAGTGTTTGGACATCGTGTTAACTCCCTGGTTGTGAGGGAAAGGGAAATGGAAATGGACGTCAGCCATTTTGGAGCCTGGGGTCAGCCTCCAAAACCTCCTCCCTGGCAACATCCTCCTCCCCACCCCAACCATCCAGGGATCCAACACAAATTTGATGCATTTCAACTGCTTGTGTTTTGTGCTTCTTCAGCCATGTGAAGGGCTCATGCTGGGGAAGCAGCCCTGTTCTCCAGCCGGGTGTCAGAATGCCCATAGGTGGATATCCCACACCTCCCTGGCCCATTCCCTGCAGCACAGAGAGCAGCTCCCTCAAACTGTCTCCCTTCCTAGCCTTGCAGCCTCAACGTAGCCGAGCTTTCTCTTGGGGGTTGCAGCCTTTGAGCTCCAGAGCCAGAGAAACCCCAGGGAGATGCTGCAGCGTGAGATGTGTCCGCTCAAAGAGAGACATTGGCACGGCAGGGAAGGAAAACTAGCTCATGCTGGGTTCCCACCACTACAACTGGCTCCAGGGCCATGCCTGGCATCTCCACCTGGGTCTTGTCTTCCCCAGTGTGTCCTCACCTGGTGGTCTGAGCCTGGCTTGGGAGCCAGTGGTGGTAGGCTTGGGAGCAATTCAGCCACCTACATGAGTGTTGGGAGGTCTTGGACATCTGCGTGGGGCTGGGAGACACCATGTCTGTGGGATGGATGGAAAGCCTGTGTCTTTCTCAGCCCTGGAACATCCTCAACAGCTCCAGACACATCCATGGGGATCTGAGACATGGACTGAGGTGAGACCTCAAACACAGATGTCTTGTCCAGCCCTGGCCCACCACTGTGGCCACTACGGTGGCTTTGTGGTACCTGTTCTCAAGTGCTGGAAAAGCCTGAGCAGCCCTTGTGCCCTGGGAAAGCAGGACCAGGGAATGTCCTGTTTGGACACAGACACACTTGCAATGTCCCACTCCGCTCCTGGCAACCTCCACCTCTTCCCCTCGTGGTTCTTGCGGAGCTATTTGCCTGCAGTTCCCCAGCCTGGCTATGGGCCCCTCCCAAAATCCCCCGTGGGTCTTTGCAACTTCTCCCACTCGCAACACAAACAGACAAGCCATACAGTCGGGTTTTTAAAACGGGGCCTTTCTCCATTTTATTTCGCCCAATAAAAATCCTTCACAGTCAGGTAGAGATAGGAGAGTGAGAGATACGTATACATATAGATCTTCATATATATTTATATATATACATACCTCTGTACAGATATATATATATTCACTGTAGAAAATCGCAAAGGCAGTAGCTCTTCACATCTTGATAACCCAATGGAAACATACAACAGACTAGCAGTAGATTGGGTAGTGTGGGATAGTTTCAACGAGAATTTCCGAAACGAGTACACCTTTGCTGTACAAAAATCCCAGAATGCTGCGTTTTACCCCTTTCTTTTTCAACCTCTTGTGTTCAAATACACTGACCAGAGGCAAAGTCAAGACAACAGTGTTTCGAAGTGACCGGTGGACAGGAGAGACACCCAACTTTACAGAGTTATTTTTTAAATATTTCATTTTTTAAGTATATATATATATATNGCAGTTTCAAGGTTTGCCCAAATGCAAATGTTAGAAGAATGTAATTAAAATAGACTTAAATCCATTTTTGGTAGGCACAAATACTTGTATAGAAAGACCTGTATTCACTGAAACTGGATTCAAATGTTACATGTTGGAGTGACCTGACTGGGAACCTAAATTATTAATCAGCACAGGAGATGTGCACAAAAGTTTGCGCTCATTTTAGTTTAATTCAAAACTACAGGCTTGGGACTCAGGCAAATGAAGTAGTGACTGAAGTGTTGTCTGTTACCTGGAGGCCACCAACCCATAGCCATTGTCTGTGGGATCCACTTAGGGCAAATGGGATGTATTTTGACCCTCAATGAAAACCTCACTCAAGGTCTGTTACTACAAGGCTCTTACCTCCCACTTGGTCTCTTCAATCTTTGGGAGAAACTCAGCCTGTTCCTTCTTGAAAGCCACAAATTTCTTCTCCAGCTCCTCTCGTTGCTGGAGGAGTTGTCCCATATCATCTTGGAGTTTTTTTTTCTCTTGCTGGAGCTTGAATATTTGGAGTTGCAAGGCCTGCTGAGCCCGCTGTGCCTTTTTGGAGACCTGTTGCAATTTGTTGGCATAGTTTTGCCTCAGGTCCTCCATTTCTCTCTCCCAGATCTTCTGCTTCTCCTCGAAGACTTGGAAGATGGCTGCCTCGCTTTTGTCCAAGTTTCTTCGCATCTGGAGGACCTCCTGCTCCTTCTCCCACAGCCGGTCTTCCAGGTCTTGGATGATGTCGTCCGTTGAAGGTGAGTGGAAAGGCATCGTTTCGTTGAGATGGTTCAATCTGTTGAATGAAGAGGTGCTCTTGCTTGAGGACCGCCCGCTGTCTGAGGTAGATATCCCGTTGTATCCCACGATATTCTTATCCACATAGGTTGTACCAATGCGGTTGATGTGGCTCGTGGAGGCGCTCATTGGTCCCACGTGCTGGCTGTAGCCTGTCCCGTATGTGGGCAGGCTCGTTAACGAGTTACGGCCTGAATCTGAAAGACCCCCCACTTGGTTTGTAGTCCTGTTAAGGCTGCTCTTGTCAAGTCCACTTTTGGGTGCGGACGGGCTATTGCTGTTGGCATGATTCAAGCTCTTTCTGTTCTCTGTCACCCCGTTGCTCTGTGGCGGGCAGAGGTTCTGCATGGAATGGAAGTTTTTAGGAACTACTGGTTTAAAGGCTGAGGGTCTAACTAAGGGCTCATTGCTCTGCAAAAGGAAAAAGGACCACGCATCAAACATAGCAGGAAGTTTGGTAACAACACACAAAAGACACACATCAGCACAGGCTGGGATGCTGATGGAGCTGTCTTGGGCTAGCTCCGTACTTCTCAGCCTTATTACACCCTATGCCATTTGGGATTTAATATGAGGGACCTGTGGTCACTCGCAGGGCAATGCTTTGCCTTTCCTTGCCCCAGTTGAAAAAAACCCAAACTTGACTCGCCCCAAATCCGTATGATTTTTCCCTAGAATACTCCTTGGTTCCTCATGGTGCTCTTTGCAAGAAAGGGGGCTGCCACCTACCTACCAGACCTGATCAAAACAACTCTTTGATTTTGGCCGATTATATTTTGAAAGACTTATAGCATTGAGGGTGCATTTCCCTTTTGCTGAAAACTAAATTGAACCCTCGGACTAGCAGCTGTTCTGCCCCAGGAGCATCACATTTCCCTCCTGCCAGCAGTGATCCCCTGTGTGGACATCATGTCCTGGTCATGCTCAAACAGGAATAGGTAGGAGCTGTGACCCCAGCAGCGACACTGGGCAAGGAGCATGCTGAAGCTGCTCGTCACGTGAACATTTATATTTCCTGTGGCTATAAGCAGGGGGAGAATGAACCGCAGCTGTAAAGGATTTAGAAAGGATTTTAAAACCTTTCACATTCCTCACCCGTGAATGCACCTACAGAAACAGAAGCCATTATCCTAAAAATGGGGTTGATTCTTCTCTTATGCAGGTTGGGCTTCAGGTGAAAATTAACCCAGAGGAAGCCACCTTGTATTAGCAAAGATATTTTTAAAATGCCTTCCGGGAGAAAGAGGACGAACCCTGGTGAGCAGGCAAGGTTGGAGACCAAAAACCTGGCACCTAGCGTGCAGGACTGAGATAGACTACAGGGGCTGGTGGATTAACAACCCAGGAGACAAGGCCACCAAGTGCTGCAGAAATAATACTGCACAAGGCAGCGTCCCCAAGACAGAAATTATGGAAGTCACTGGAGCAGAGCAGCAGGCTGTATAAAACACCACTAGCTCTCGGGCTGTGCTCCTCCAGGCCTGGGAGATGTTTGCTCCCTGAAGCTGATGTGAGCCATGAGGACTGGGGTTGGATGGGAGATAACGCTTACAGGGGTAGTTTTCAAGCCTTGTCGACTTGTCCCTCACAAGAGCCACTGGGATTTTGAACAGATGCTCATAGCATCTTTCAAGCAAAACCTTTTGGTGGAAGTGGCCTGTTGGAGATTGCCTCTACTTGGCACACAACATAAGAGTGGGACTCAGATGCTGGACCTACTGAAATGTGACCCAACTCCAGCTCCTTCCCTATCAATCGAGAAGGCAGGCACAGCATCTTGGGTAGGGTGGAATAGCCAGTGACTTAAATACAAGCTTAAATGAGCTGGAAACTTCACTGTAGCAGACTTGTTATCGTGCTCTTGGGTTTCTCAAGAACTAACATTCCCCTTTGCTCAACCCCCTGAAAGTAATTAGAATTATATTATCTGTACATAAAAATGATGCCATCTACAAAATAAAAATTAGACTATCTGTCAGGCTTGCACCATTGCCCAAGGCTTCCTGATCTGTGATTTTGGAGATGTGCCATGGCCATCACACTGTTCCAGGAGGTGGGGATTCTCACCTGGTCTAGTTTGCCGGAGATTGGCAATATCTTTGGTGGGTTACTGGGCTCTCGGTATTGGGGAGGAGGCGGCATATTCTTCTCATTGTTGGTGGTCACATTACCACAAATGTCCATCTTCACCTTCTCATTCTTGCGCAGGTCGCCGTTGATGTAGAGAGAATTGGAGACCTTCTCTGACTTGTATGTCTTCTCCTCACCGGAGTAGCGGTTGGAGATCTCCCGTGTGGAGTACCCATTGCGAGACCCCTCCGTCTGCCGTCCACTGCTCTGCGTCCGGGTCCCCACGCTCTTCATGGCGAACTCTTGGTCGTTGGCGACTCCGCTGCCCACACTCCCCATGGTGCTCTGGGAGATGGGTTGGGATGGCCGGGCAGCAAAACTGTGGAAGTTCTCCGAGCTGGGGTAGGTCAAGTCACTAAGAACAGGTAGCGTCTTTAGCATGGCCATGGCGGCGCAGAGGTGAGGTGGAGGCACAGGTCAGTGGCACTGGGAGAAGGAGGAAAAGAAAAGGACTGTTAAAAAGGTGCCTTTGCAGAGCAGCCTCATGCAGAGATGAGCAAATCTGGCTGGGTGATGCAAGGACAGAAGCTGTCATGTCTCAGTATGTGGTATGTAGCAGACGATGGGGCTGTCCTCTCCATGACCCCTAGCTCCCCTTGGAGGAGGAGTGTGCAGTGGTCCCCCAAATCCCACTCACTGCTATGCAAAAGAGCTGCTCTTAAGCCTCTCAGTCCAAAGGTTGGGTGCTCCCAGGGGAAAGGGTTACATGGGTTTTAGTGGACACAGCTCTACAGCATTGCTTGTCACTTTTCCAGGTTTGAACAAGTTTGTGTGGCCATGGGGACGGAAGGTTTCCAGCCCTGGTCCATCTGCAGGCTCATACTTAGCGATGATTCAACAGGCCTTAAGCCTTGGAGTAGGGATGTTAAATCAGCCCTGCCCAAGTAAAGCAGGAGAGCTGGGTTTATTTCCCTGGAGAGCTAGCTTAGGTCTAGAGCTCAGCTCTGATACGGTGTCTCATGGGGTCTTGCTATTTGCACTAATAATGGAATGGAAAAGGGAAATTAAAAAGGTTAAAGCAGGCTCTGTGCTGCTCGACTTGGCTTTTATTAAATTGCATTTCTGGAGGCTTTTGCCAGGCACACTACCTGTAGCCTCCTCCCTTTTTCCAGTGTCCTGATCTTCTCATAGCAAGTTGCCCTATCCAAAATATGGCCCAAGTGTTGTGAGGCTGGTGGACAGACGTGGCAAACTGCTCTGCGGGAGGGAGAGGACGCAGAGCTGGTACCTGCAGTGAGCTGGCAGACCTCCTCTGAGGCAGAGCAGGGTATGGAGGGGGTCACAGAGGGAAAGAGTGGTTTAAGGAGGTGCTCTGGTGAAAACCACCATCCCAGTTGAACTCCTGTTGAGGTGTGAAGGAGTCTCTGTCGTCTGAGACACACCAGATATGCCTCATCATGGACCTGGGACAAGGCAGCTGCGAGGCAGAGAATGTGCCTGGTGGTGTAACCTTCTCCAACCTCTTGAACATCCCCCCACCAAAGGAGATTCCCCAGGGGACTTGCCCGGCTGAACCACCAGCAATATGAAGCGATGAGTGAACATTTCGAAGTCGCTGCTAATGAACTTCCTGCATCTTGCACCTTTTTCCCCCAACAGAAATGACTCCATGTCACACACTGGTTGAGGTCTAAAGGCTGAGCAGCAAACGCGTATCACACAAGCATCTCACAGTGTGGCACGGGGACCCACTACAATCAAAGCACGTAAATGTTTATCAGTCATAAGTAACAAAACCTCCTCCACCAGGGAGAAGTGTCCAGGTTTGGTCATGCATCTGGCGTGCAACATTTGGACACGTCTCTCTCCAACACACTGAGCAGGACTCAAAGGCTTACAACCTCATTGCACCCTAAAGGCACTTTCCAAAGAACAACACCATAGACAGTTCAGGAGTGCACAACGTCCAGGGATTAATCTAGGTGTGTGCTGGGCACCTGGAGACATGGTTGAGCTGCAGAGCGATGAGGAGGGAGGGAGACTGCCTGTCTGAAGCCACACTCTACCCACGGTGCCTTTGGATTTTATTAGTCAAGGGAAGACATTTCATTCTGCTAATTTAGGTATAATCTGCCTTTCAGTGCCTTTGGGATCTTTATAGGCTGTGTCTTTTTTTTATGGGACACCAGCCACCATAGGAGAGATGTGCTGGAAGGTTTCAGCTCCAGACAAGGGAAAGGCAGCCACTGCATCACCTCCATGCAGTCTTCTCTGGCCCCATTCAGCCGGCTGAGGAGAAATCCAGGTTACCTTTTCGTCTCTGGGTAAATTCCATAGTGACATTTGCACATTTACATTGACTTTGTGAGGGCAGGATGAGGTCACTGGAAAGTTTGATCCTTCCAGGGGAAAAAAAAAAAAAAAAAGGCAACACAACAAGAAGCAGGGAAGGCACGTGTCCTTAGCCCAGTGAGTCACAGTCTGGGCAGAGACATGGCTGTGACCTCCAGGACATCTCTGAGAGCTGCTCAGCGCTGTGGCATCTCCATCATTGATCTTCACCAGCAGAGTACTGCAGCCTTTCTCTGCCCTTGGGGACCTCCTGGCTCCCAGGCGGTGGCTTTCACATCAAGCAGGCTTCTGCTTAGGGACATGTCCCAAGCCCACTGGGATGTTGAGCTGGTGTTTCCACTCAGTGCCAGCAACCCAAAAGCAGGGGGGAGCTTCAGCTGCCTTCTCGGGATGTGGGATCAAAGCTGCATCACAGGGCCAGGCTCTGAAAATGGACTGGATCTTTTTTTTTCTTTTTTTTTCTCCTACCTGGGAATCAGCCAAGAAAATATTCTGGAAAAAATGGTTATTAGCTTATGTTTTCTGTATACCCGGGATCTGATAAACAGAGCATACGGAGAAGCATTACACATATGTTATTAAGGAGATTCCAGAAGTGCCAACAGATCCCTGACAGTACAGCTTTGTTTGCCAAAAGGGCCATTTTTTTAGAGAACAACGGCTGTCGCTTCCATGTCTTTTGGCCAGCTCCAGTTCCCAGTCAGGTTTTACCCGAGTCATTCCTCAGGTGAACTGTGAAATCAAGTTTTGAGCACAGTAAGGTAAGGAATAACGTTGCCAGGCTCCGGCGCAGAGCTGGAGGGTCTTTTTTTCTCCTTCCAGGTTTGGAGGAAAGCATGATTAAAAACTTCCTCAGGACATTTTTCCTCCTTAAATCTCATAACCACCTCCCTCCCATGGGAATATGAACTAAAATTGGGTTTACGGGTGATTCCCAATGAAAGGAACAAGGATGCTGGGCCTTGCAGTCCATGACCACAGGGCGGACGAGGGAAGCTGAACTGGCTTGCCTTTACCAGCGTTTCACTCCCAAGTCTGTTTTGGAAGAGACCCCCGAGCCACAGATGAGGGGTGAAAGCAGCTTCCTCTGCCCCATGGTGGTGTGGAGAGGCTCCAGACAGGCATAAAACCAAAACAAGAGTTTTAAGCAATCTGCCAGACACTGCCCTTTCCAGATGTTTTATCTTCCCGGATGTTACATCCCACCTGCAGTGGTGAGCCACATCAGGCTCTCAATATCCAGGTCTGTCTCACCTCCCGAGAAAGACCATCTCTATGCAAATCGCTCCTGAGCAAATCACTCTTCTGTCCACCCATCACAGCAGCCACCACCTCCAAGCACCAACACTCAGCTTTTGCTGAGCTCCAGTTCCCCAGAGCCATGTGGTTACAGCAGGAACCAAGTGAAGGGACTTTCGGCAGACACAAAGGGGGAGAAGGGAACTCTCCCAGAACAAACGCTGAGCTAATTTCCCATTTCCCAGCATTGCTGTGTTAATAAAAGCTGAACAGGATTTCTTTGTCTGCCTGGATCAATTCAAAGCACCCTTCCTGGTAGGCATCTCCATGCCAGCACCTTACCTAGGAAGGGTGTTGTGTCTTAACAGTACAACCAGCCTCCATTCTGGCCAGGGATACCAGGACTTGACATGCAATGGTGCAGCTTCCCACCATCTCTGTGTTGCATGACCTCCCTGTCCCATCCAACCACAGTGGCCCCTTGGCCTTTCCCCCAGCACCCCTGCCTTGGAGACAGCAGTATTTTTATGCCTGTCCTGGTTTGATTGGCCAGATGCCGAAAATAGGGGGTGAGATTTCCTTTTCCCAAGCCGTGGTGGGTAAACTCTTCACAGCCACCACTCTTACCAAGGTTTCCTACCATGCCTGCAGCTCCGGGGGACCCCTAGATGCTATTGTAAATATAATAATCCGTAAAAGAACCCCTGCGCCTTCACACTTGCTTTACCCAAATAAGTTAGCGAATGCCTTCCAGTTAGACAGAAGAAAAATTGCTTTCAGATAAGCAGCTGAATGGTTAACTAAGCCTAGATTATGAAGGCCTGGCTCTGTTTCTGCCTGAGTAGGTTAATTGTTAACACTCTAGTAACAAAGGCCTTTGGGAGACATACCTAGGCACCGTGCCATGTGAGAAGGAAATCAATCACTGGTCTCGGGCAGAGCGAGCTCCAGCAAACAGCCCGAAAGCAAGGCAGTGCCTTGGCACACGCGCCATCCCAGACATGTGGTCCCCGGCAGGACGGGCAGCAAAGGCATCTGAAGGTCAAAAATTCCACCCCCTACCAATTATGGTAACAGGTGTGCCCGTGGCCTTCAATAGCCGGGGTTTGTTTGCGTCTGTTTTAATGAGCAAGCAATTACTGACACAATAAAAACATGCTTGCCTTTTTTTTTTTTTGAGGGAGTGGGAGGACCTATACCTGCACTGTGTTTAGGGCTCTGGTGGCTCTCCAGTTTGTTGGCGACAGTGCCAGAGAGCTGGCATGGCTGGAGGAAAGAAGTCATTGCATCCTGGGTGGTGGAGCAGGTTAGAAATAGCATTAAAAGGGGTGTGAAAAAATTTGCTGTGGTCCTTTCAGCGTCTTCCAGAAAGATACATGGAGAGGGAAGGGAAAGCCAGTAATGGGTTAACAGCGAGAAGACAGCAGACTCTGTAGGGAGTGAAACCACCTGTGTCTGGTGAAGCATTAACAAGCCCTGGAGAAAAACCACCACTGAACTCCAAGACCTGCAATCAGGCTGGGCCAATATATCCATGGGAGGTGTTTGAGTCTGGGTCTCAGCAATGCTACCAGCACCTCAAAGGCTGTTGCTTGGGTTGGTGTGGCCATCCTGTGTTCCCATGAGGCAGTTCCAGCAGCGATGGTGAGATGGGAGCCCCCCTCCTGCTCCCTGCCTGGGCTGGTGAGGGTGGACATGGGCACAGGGGAGGACTGTTGCAGTGCTGTAGGGAATCAGATGGACCTTCCTCACTTTCTCATTGCTCCCATCTTGCCCTGCAATATGTGCTGCTTGCCTTAGTTGTACCACCATGCAGCTGCACGAAGGTTTGTCTCTTCCTACCAGGTAGTTGCAGATGCAATTTGCAGACACGTCCCTCTTCTCCAGGCTGAGTGAGCGTCCCTCAGCCTCTCTGTGCACATCACATCCTCCAAAAAGACCATTCAGCTACTGCTGTGCCTCCTGTGTGTCATGGGCCATCATGAGTTACCTCCTTTTGACCCAAACCTTGCCGAGACCACCTCCACAAGGTTTGATTCAAGAGGCAGGGATGACATCACTGCCCTCCCACCCGGCTCCAGTGTGTCGGCACCTCCTTTTCTTCTACACCCTTCTCAAGTTGCCTCAGTTTGAAGAAGGAAACAGAATGAGTTTTTCCTGTCTCTCACAGGCATTTTTTCCAGCCCTCAAGTAATTCTTGTGGCTCTCTCCTGCACCTCCTCCAACTCCTTTTCCCCCCTCTAACATCCTGGCTTGGTGGCTGCCAGGTTTTCCTCCACCGCTGGAATACGGCAAGAAAGCACTTGAACCTGTCTGCGAAAACATGCAAATCTCAGGCTTTTCAGCCACAAGCTTTTTCGACAACCAAAATCCAGACGATGTCAGACAAACAATTCCCACTGCTTCCCTAGGACACGGACCTGTCTTTTCCCATTTACCCCTGCAGAAGGAAATAGGAGCTCTGTGATGGGGAGCTCTTCCCCCCATTCAGGGCCAAAAAAAAACTTGAGAAGGCAGGGTGGAGGGTCAAGGGGTGCCAAATTCTTGTAGCCACCTTCAGACACCTCTTTGGCCATGGGGTTGCTGCATGTTTGCACATCTTGCATCCATCTATGCGAAGGCTTCACGACTGCTGCTGGGCTACAAAGAGACGGACAAGCTCTCCGGCAGCACCTGAGCCCTTGGTGCAAGGGCAGACTCCAAACTCCATCAGGACGTTGCCCAGCATCTCCAAGAGCACAGCTGAGCTGTGCTTTGAGCCATGTCCCCTTTTGCACCATGAGGGGTCTAGGGCTGTTGGACCAAGTCACTGCAAATCAGTGCTGTAAGGCCCACCCAGGCTGGACTAGTCCCATCATTATGTTTTAAGGAGGTTTTGAAAGTGGCTCCTGGCTGCGATGAGCAGGAAAATGGCATGTAGTGAATGCACCAGTCCTGCTCAGGGTATCAGATATTTGCTTTTGTTAATGCTAATGTTAATGTTAAGAGGGGCTGATTTGCTAGGGCTGTTGTCCAGTGGGATACATCAATGCTGCTGTCCTACATCTCTGCCCAGGGCTTGCAGGGAGGTGTTGATTAAGAGCTACGTGATACCTAACCTCTGGCGCTGGCTTTGCATCCAAAAATGAGTGGAAAGTTGTTTTCTCTCCCCAAGACTCTGTTGTTTGAAAAAGCCCTGCAATTTTTCCCTTGGAGCCAGGCAAATCCCCTGTGGAACTGCAGGAATTGTGGCCCATACCCAGCTTTCCATTGAGTCCCTGCTGTAGGAGAGATCCCATCCGGATCTGCTGCTTGTTGGCTCTCTCCATGCCCTGATCCAGCTCACAAATCTGGCAGAAAGTCAACCCAAACCAGCAAGCAGTTTGCTGCTCATCGGCAGCTTCCACACAGTTCACGGAGGACTCAGCCAGGACCAAAGGGCCATGATCCAGGTAGAAGAATAGAGAGTGTGGGCAGGAGCAAACGCCACCAGAAAGGAGTTTTGGAGACCTCAGCAAGGACCAGCTCCTGACTGCAGCCTGGGGTGCTTCGCAGAGACCTTTGTAGCTTTGCCCCCCAAGGACTGAGTGTTTAGCTAGAAACAAGGAAGGCATGAACTCAGAAATGAAAGCAACACCAAAGCCATCCTAGATGCCTTCTCCTGGGAACAACCTCCATGTGTCCTAAGGCTATTTCCTATTGCATTCTGCTGCAGGCATGCAACCACAGAAATCCGTCCTGAAGCTCTGTGCTACTATCCCAGCTTGTGAGTCCTGCAAGAGGAACATCCAATTTGGGAAGATGGGGATCATCCTGTCCCTCTATGACCCCCTGCTTTCCAAGAACACCTCCTGTCCCAGCATCCGAGAGCACTGGGGGGTCTGTACAGGGACCTGCAGCACCCTCAGGATAACTGGGCCCAGTGAAAAGCCGACAGCCCCACCAGTATGGCCATTACTGAGATGTGAGGACCGTGCTTTGCTTTTTTCTCCTGCAAATGAAGCAGCATTGGGTGGGGGTGACAGGATTACGGGGCAGGGAGGTCCCCATTTCAGGGGCTGCGCTTTCTTGGGCTACTGTGGGAAATAAAAGCAAGCGGCTTAGAAACATTTCCTTTTCCTTTCTGCCTGCTAATGAGATAATTACAGCCTTTTGTATTCTGGGAAACTACTTTCTCATTACAGGGACCGCATCAGCTATTTACATAATAAGCCTGAAACAAAAGAGATGAGATGAAAAGACCCAGGCAGCTCTTTGGGAAGAGCCTGTGTTGCGCTGCAGAGGGAGAGCCCGTGGGATGATGGCTTTCTCCATCCCCGAGGTCCTTCTGCCAAGGTCTGGACTAGGTGGCAGCACTTGGTCTGGGATGTCCCCAGCATGGCATGCTCCCTGCTCTCAGCTGCGAGGGTCCCGACGTCCACAGAAGCAGTGCAACGCGCTCTCATAAACCGCCCACCATGATTCCCATTGCCGAAGGATTTGGGGAGGGTGGCCGTGGATCGGGATCCTGTGTGCGGGCAGCAGGGAGAGCCATGTCAGCTCTGCCCTGATGTGGTCAACGTATGTGGGGCTTGTGGTGATACCTTGGGACAAGTCTCATGACCTGAGGATATGTTGGGTACCAAACTGACCCATCCCATGTGCCATCTCCCATGTCACAATTTCCCCAGCTGTGGCTAAGGGACATGTTGAGTACCAACCTGTCCCATTCCATGTCACGTATCCCCCCATCTGGCCAGGGGACACTTTGGATACCACACTGTCCCATCTCATGTCCCACATCCCAGTTCCCTTTTCCCTGAGCTGGCCAAGGGACACATTGGATACAAACCTGTCCCATCCCACATCCCATGTCCCGTTTCTCTGTCCTCCCAGCTGTCAAAACTATGCAGTGTGTACCAACCTGTCCCATCCCACAGTCACAGGTCCCTGTCCCCGCAGCTGGCTAGGGCACACCGGGTACCAAACTGTCCCATTCCACATCCCAGTGCCCTCTCCCCCCAGCTGGCCAAGGGACACTCTGTGTACCAAATCGTCCCTGCCAGCCTGCCAACCCGCCACCTCCCTTCCTCAATAAAGGCCCCATTGTTCTCCCCCGACAAAGCCTGAATAGTGCAGCCTGCTCCACCTTCCCCCAGCTAATCCTCCCGGTTTGCTATCAGTTTTCCTTCTTGGTTGCTCGCTGTGTTTAAGGGATATGCTCTACCACCACCCCTCCCTGTCCCGGTCCCCCAGGATGTGGCAGGAGCGGGGAATCATGGAAAAGCACAGCCAAAACCTCTGCCACTGAGCGTGTAGCCTTGGCTCTGTCCTCCTGCCTGTCCTCCTTTCCTCTCCGTTCCCTGGGGGTGCTCCTGGGATTGACACCCCTCCACCTATGTGCTACACCTGGGCTGTGCCTCTGTCACACGCAGTAGCACAAAAAGAGTCCCTATCTGCATTCACTGCACTTTGCTGCAGCACTTATGCTAGTCTCCAGGAGTGATGATGGTGAGGATCGTGAAGAGCACCAGAAGCTTGTGCTGGGCCCACGCTTGTGGATCACGCCACTGGCCCAGAACATTCCTTTGCAAGCACGGGAAAACTTGGAAACCCCTTATGAACAGCAAAAAAATCAGTACATCAATCTGGGCATTACTATTGCTCATCCAGAAGAGCTACTCTGCTTGTCTCAAGCCCAGTCTCACCACAGGTCCTCATCTCAGGGCATTCCCAATTTTAATCCACAGTATTTTCTGGATGCAAAAGAGCAGACAAAAGTGTGGAATAAAAGGTCAAGCACCTGGCAGGCTGCACCGGTCTTGAGCTGCTCCGGTAAGGAAAGAAATAAAAATTCTTTGGAGGTTGCAGCAAGGTTGGCAAAGCCCCAGAAAAACCTCATCAGGTGACATGGAGATGTAATGTGGTGCCCTGCGATTTGTACAAGGTCCCAGGGGAGGTTTGCAGTCTCCACCCTTGGAGGTTTTCAAGCCCTGAATGGACCAAGCACCGTCTGGCCTCGTAGCTTAGCCTGCCTCAAGCAGCAAGGTTGCCTGGAGACCCCCAAGGTCCCTTCCATCGTGAATTATCCTGCCATGGAGGATGGAGCTGTTGACAAGCTGCCCCAAGGCTGTCTGTTGGTATTGCCCTGGCTGGGGCAATGGGGCCACATCACTGACACAGTGCTCATCCTCAGGGGCATTCCCAGACTGCTGTCAGAGCCCTGGGTTTGCATCCAGGCTGGCATCCTCCAGGATGCACCTGAGGACAGATAGGAGGGATTTTCCACTACATGGCATATGTGTCCCCATCATCCCAAGGAATAGAGTGCCATTGGGACAGGATGGTTTCAAGCTCAGCTGAAACTGCCAACCCAAATCCTATGTGTCCATTAGGAAGGGTTTGGACGTGGTCTCATCCATGCCCACCTATCCTTGTGGCTGCCCCAGAAGATGCTCAGCACTGGCTTGGGCTGGTCATCATCCCCAATGAAGTCCAGATGACAACTGCTGTCCAGAAAACACCAGCTTTGTTGACACAAGGAAAACTCCCTGAATTCACACGGTATAAGACAAGGATAGTTTGATGGAGCAGCCTCGGCACTGGCTGCTGGGATGCTCCATGCTGCAGGCTGGACCACTTGAAGTCATCCCAGCCCTGTGTGCCTCAGTTTCCCCTTATTAAGGGATTGCCGCCTCCGCAAGGTGGCTGGAGATGATCTGCTGCCGGTTGAGCCCATGGTGCTGCCTGACACAGATGATTGCAGTGGGGGGTACAGGGGAGGTCCTGACCCATTGCAGCCTGTAGGCACTGTGCTGCTGTCCCCTGAATGTCCCCCAGAGGGGAGCTATATCCTTTCCTTGGCACCCCAGCATCTGCCTGAGCATCCTCATCTAGCCCCACAACCCAAACCTTGGGGTTCCCAATGTGACCCCCTGCTAAAGACCTGCTCCTTGGCCCCAAATGCTTCATGGTGGGAGCAGGGGAAAGCCCCTTGTCACCAGATCCCCCCCTTGCATGATTGAGACCCCTGCCCTGGCCTGTGTGTTGCCAGGGGGAGACCTGATCCTGCCCGTTGAGGTGAGCCATCACCCCTGGAGAGGTGCTGACCCCATGGGCCCTGGCTGGCTCTGCCATCCCCAGACTTTGCCCAAACCTGCGTCCCAGCAAGAAGGACAATGGGGGGACCCACCAACAGCTCCCATCCGCCGCCCACGCCACCGACCCAGCCGTGATTTATCATTAACTTGCTCTGAGGAATTTCAAGGGCGCAGAGCCAAGCCGGGAGGTGCTTGCTCCTCCCTGGACACCCAGCTGGGAGCAAGCCCCCATGGTGGCTTTTCCCCACGGTGGCTTGTCCCCACTGCCAGGGTTGGCGCCACTCATCAGAGTAGTGCCCCAAAACCCATCGGGTTGCAGGGTCCTGGTGCTGGTGGACGTCAGCTGGATCCAGCGTGAGTTTACGGTGGGGGGAGAAATAGCAGGTCTCTTCACCCTGAGGAACCCACCTCTGTGGACCCCATCTCTGCTCCGACCCCCTGGTGCAAACACAGCCCAGCGGGTATGTCCCACCCCAAAAAAGCACCTGCAGCAGGTCCCACCAGCTCAGCCCCACACTAATCCACCGAAAACCCTTTGTCCCCCTGCCTGGCCCCTTTCTGGGCTCAAACAAAGACACTCAGTGAGAGGGGGAAGGAGAGGAGAAGAAAAACAGCCACCCCCCCCCACGAAAGCTGGCACCCGTCAGGATTTACCTGGGCAGCCCAAGGGGTGCAGCCTCCAGCTCCCCGTCCTCCGCGGATCTCGCCGTTCATCGTCTCCCTGCTTGATACTCCAGGGAAAAAAAAACCCCATAAATAATACCTGCGGAGAGNCGAGGAGAAAAAAAAAACCGCCCCCCCCCCCCCACGAAAGCTGGCACCCGTCAGGATTTACCTGGGCAGCCCAAGGGGTGCAGCCTCCAGCTCCCCGTCCTCCGCGGATCTCGCCGTTCATCGTCTCCCTGCTTGATACTCCAGGGAAAAAAAAACCCATAAATAATACCTGCGGAGAGCAACCTGCTGCTGGGCTGGGGCCAAGGGCTGCACTTTGCTCGGTGTGATTGGCCACCGCTGCCTGCGCCCACGGGATCTTAACTCTTTCTTCCTGTCGGGGCGGAGATGAGCCCCGCGTCCTCATGCTGGGACTTCAGGGTCCGATGGCTTGGTTTTGCTTAAATCAGGGACTTCGGAGTCTGACGACTTCTTATGGCGCAAATAGTGATTTTGGGGTCTGATGGCTTGGGTTTGTCAGGGTTTTTTTGGGTTTTTTTTGGGTTTTTTCAAATGGGAATTTTGGGGTCCAACAGCTTTGTTTTGCTCAAATAGGGATTTTGGGGTCCAACAGTTTGTTTGGTTGGTTGTTTTTTTCCCAAATAGGTGTTTTGGAGTCTGACTGCTTGTTTTTGCTCAAATAGGGATTTTGGGATCTGATGGGTTGGTTTTGCTCAAATGGGGGTTTTGAAGTCTAATGGCTTTTTTTTTTTNCAAGGGCTGCACTTTGCTCGGTGTGATTGGCCACCGCTGCCTGCGCCCACGGGATCTTAACTCTTTCTTCCTGTCGGGGCGGAGATGAGCCCCGCGTCCTCATGCTGGGACTTCAGGGTCCGATGGCTTGGTTTTGCTTAAATCAGGGACTTCGGAGTCTGACGACTTCTTATGGCGCAAATAGTGATTTTGGGGTCTGATGGCTTGGGTTTGTCAGGGTTTTTTTGGGTTTTTTTTGGGTTTTTTCAAATGGGAATTTTGGGGTCCAACAGCTTTGTTTTGCTCAAATAGGGATTTTGGGGTCCAACAGTTTGTTTGGTTGGTTGTTTTTTTCCCAAATAGGTGTTTTGGAGTCTGACTGCTTGTTTTTGCTCAAATAGGGATTTTGGGATCTGATGGGTTGGTTTTGCTCAAATGGGGGTTTTGAAGTCTAATGGCTTTTTTTTTTTTAGATGGGGATTTGGGGTCAGACTACTTTTTATTTAGCTTCCCCCCCCCCCCAAAGGGGAATTCTAGGGTCTGACAGCTTGGTTTTGCTTAAATAGGGATTTTGGAGCCCAATAGCTTGGTTTTGCTTGAATAGAGATTTTGGGGTCCATTGGCTTTTTTTTCTTTTTTTTTTTTTCTCAAACAGGGATTTTGGTGTTCAGTGGCTTGCGTTTTGTCCAGTCTGGATTTTGGGGTCTGTCGGGTCTGTCAGTTTATTTTTGCTCAAATGGGGGTTTGAGCGTCCAGCAGCTTGGGGTTTTTTCCAATGGGGATTTTGGGGTCTGACAGCTTGGTTTTGCTCAAATGGGGATTTTGGAGTCTGATGACTTGTTTTTACTCAAATGGGGNAAAATTCTGTTCTAAATAAGCATGAACCTCTTTGTTTTGTAAAGGTCCCTTTGTTTTTTTTTTTTTTTTTTTTTTTCTCAAACAGGGATTTTGGTGTTCAGTGGCTTGCGTTTTGTCCAGTCTGGATTTTGGGGTCTGTCGGGTCTGTCAGTTTATTTTTGCTCAAATGGGGGTTTGAGCGTCCAGCAGCTTGGGGTTTTTTCCAATGGGGATTTTGGGGTCTGACAGCTTGGTTTTGCTCAAATGGGGATTTTGGAGTCTGATGACTTGTTTTTACTCAAATGGGGATTTTGGGGTCTGACAGATTGTTTTTGCTCAAACGGGGATTTGTGGGTCTGACTGCTTGTTTTTTTCAAATGGTAATTGTGGGGTCTGATGGCTTGGTTTTGCTAAGATGGGGATTTTGGGGTGTGACTGCTTGGTTTTGCTAAAATGGTTATTTTGGGTTCTTCCCAGCACAGGACCCTGCTCCTCAAATTTCGCATCCCAGCTGCGGTGTTTCGCAGCTGCATGGCTGAACCAAGAGCCCATTCCATGCAGAGAGAGGGGCAAAGAGCACAAGTCCAGCCTGGTAACTTTGAAATAGCCTCAGCATTTCTTTTTGAGGTGATCTGGGTTAATTGATACCCTAAATCTCACAGAGCACCCAAGAATCTGAGACCCAGAAATTGCACGGTTTTCTTTATGTGCCATCACTGACCCATCTTAACCCCAAACTCCCTGATAAACCTGTGCATGTATTAGACAACAACAAGAAAACAAAAAAAAAAAGATTATGGAGGGATTTGATCCTTCTGTTGCCCATCGGCATGTTTCAGCACAGAGGAAATCAAAAGGGGTGCTCATTTTCTCCCCTGGTTATTGCAGATGAGGAAGCAAGCACCAAATGGCCATCTGTCATAGAATCATTTAGGTTAGAAAAGACCTTTAAGATCATCGAGACCAACTGTCCATCTGTCTTCCCCTAACTTTGGCATTTTCCAGATGGTTTCAGCCTGTTTGGACAAATGGGATGATGCCTGTCACCCCACAGAAGCAGGACTGGGATCCTGCCCTCCCTCTTTTGCCATCAGTTATTTGCCATCCAACCCCTTCCATCTTTCGGAGCAGAGCCCTGGTGATACGGAATGGTCTTGAGCTCCTTTTCCTCCCTCCCTGGCTGCCAGTGCTGTGGGGGGAGAGCAATCAGGCTTCCCATCGGAGGCTGGCTGGCCTCAGCACTTATATTGGATTATTTGCAGTCATGAAGGGAGTGCAACGAGGGAAATAAAGCAACACAAAGCTGCCACTAATTTTGACTTATTTGCTCAAATGAATTTTCTATTGGCAGGATGTCTGCGTATCAAAGGAGTCGCCGGTCGCAGCCTCGCAAACATAGCATTGTCATCAGTGGGCTAATAGCAGAAGGAACAGTAAAATAGCAATAACGCTAACAATAATCAAATATGGGTTACACATGCATTTAAACTACAGCAAAACGCACTGCTGGGGTGCATGGGGAAGGTGTAAATTATACCAAAATGGCTTCCTGCAGAGACTCAAGCTCTTAATTTTGCCTTTGACTTCAGAAGCAAAGAATTCCAAGAAACAGGTTGATTTATACATTACTAGAAGAAATTTCCAGCAGCAGGATGCATGGCACACGCCTTGGAAATAGCCACATATATAGAAAGCCCTTTCCACTCCAGGGACAGCTCTTGCAATAACCGGAGCTGATCCAGGAGCTTCATCAGGGCATGGACCTTCATCCTTGGTGAAGCTGCCCAAGCAAAGGAGCCCTCGGCTGCACGGCGTGGAGGTGCAGCATCCCCCAGGCTCAGCAGATCTTGCAGGAGGCAGTCAGTTTCCTGACGTTACAGCTGGTTAAGGCTGTGCTCATTCTCTCCTTGGGAGTTGTGTTATGTTTTAGTGCTTCCCGCAGATGAATAAATCATGATGGAAGAGGCTTTGGAGAACGCTGGAAACTCTGGGATAACCTGTGCTCCTAGCGCTTTCAGGCAAGTCATAAACTTTTGAACCCTGAACTCCCATTTCTAATCCAGGTCTCCAGTCGCTGAGACATAAACCTCCCTACCCACCAAGCTCATCTCCACCAAAGCCCCTCCAACCACCCTGAGAACCAACAGAGACCCCCCACCCCATCGTGCAGGGCCTCCTGTACAGCCAGCTGCATCCAGGCCATCATGTTTCCTTGTCCCCATGGGACAGAACCACCGAGACTTGGTTTCATCTCTTTTAGAGGTTTTATCTATGCCTGCCCTGCCCTTTATGGGCAGCCATGGTCGGACTGTGCACCCAGACCCAATCACCTGTGGTGCTTCCAGGTGGTGGTCCCCATTCTCCACCATGGCAGACTCTGGCTGGAGAACTACAGGTCTAATGATGGGTTCGTAATTGACATTTAAATTAGACAAGATCATCGTTATCAACGTAACTTGCAAGAGATTCTATTTCCAAGATACATTTGGCTGCATGGCTCATCTCGTGGGGACCCAAGGTAGCTAACAGGGCGTGCTCCATCAGAGCATCTCTGACAGCTGGTCTTTGAGCCTCATGAAGGGTGCCGTCCAGATGGAGGGGGCCTGGAAAATTTGGCTGGGAGCACGGTGTTCCAGCTCACCCATTTGGGGGAAGTCTGGAGCGTCGAGCTGCATGGAATCATGGGTGGGAAGCAGAAACCAGTCAGAACCCAAAGACTGAACTCAGACTCAAATACAGCTAGTGCTCTACAGAGACACTCAGACAAGATGACTTCCAGCCTTGTATTACAGGGTTTTGTGTGACCCACCTAAAAAGCCTTCCCTACCCAGCCATGGCAGAGTGGCCTCCTTCTGCCTGGGGAAGGAAGCTTTGAACAGCCACCTGGACCCAAAACTACATCCCTCAAAGGACCCTCAAAGCCGTTTACATCCTTCCCCCTTTCTCCCTCAGTTCAACAGTGGGCAAGGTTGTGGTTGCACATGGTTCACGTTGAGAGCATGTACAGCATCCATCACTCCTGACTCCCAGTTTAATCCTTTCAGATGAGAAATTATGGCTGTGGTTTTCCCTGTTCAGCCCTAGCAGACGGCTCAGGATCAGCCCTGTATCCAGCAACACATCCTGCTTCGGTTTCACCCATGGGGCCACGGCAGCAATGCAGCTTTTTGCCCCAAAACAGCCAAGAGAAACACAGCAGCCCCCAGGCACCAACCCCAGCCATCGGAGGGTCCCCCATCCTGAGGAGGGCACCACCAGCTCCCCCATTTCATACCCTGTTCTACCCTGACTTTCCCAGCTCCAGCAGCTCGTACCAGGGCAGCAGCCCCTCCCCAGACCTCCCTTTCCCCACCAGGCTGAAGCTGTTCATGGCCACAATGCCCGTGCCAAGGAGATGATGGATCTCCAGCACAAGTCCTGAGGCTGCAAAGTGTTTAGCAGTGCAGAGCTGATTGAAGTTATCGGGTTTTGCAGCTTTTGTGAAAAAAAAAGAAAGTGAAAGAAGCAGATCCTCTTTGGATCCTTTGGACTGACTGCTGTCAAATGGGGCTCTGGGGAACTCCCATTGAGTTTTTCTCTTCTGCAGAGAAGTTCTCCTATTTGAGAATTATTTCTGTGGAAACGCTCTGGGATTTTGGGGGGGGTTTTTTGGAGGTGGGGGTTTTTTCAGTGACTTTTTTTTGTTTCAATGCCCTCTCCTTCCCTGAATAAAATAAAATTCAGTTTTCAGAAAGAAAAATACTGCTTTTTTTCCTTTTTTTTTCCCAAAAGCCTTCTTCCTCTCGAGGGAAGGAAAAATTAACCCTACCAAACCCCAAACTCTTTGTTCCCCAGATCCTTTGTTTCCTTTTTCCCTTTTCTTGCAGAAGTGGCATGCTCTGAGCAGCACCCCCATCAGGATGATTTCACTCCTGTTCAAGCCACTCCATTTCAAGATCTCAAAACTCTTAGAGGTCCCTCGACTGCAGCTGCAGATCTTGTTAAGTGTTTTCTGCAGTGATCAGAGAAGGAGCAAAATGTCAGCTGCAGGGAGGGGTGAAGGAATGGGACTGTTCCCTGGGGAACAGCAGCAGAAAGCATCAAAGTGCTCGGGCATGCGGTGACGAGGAGGTAGAGATGGAAATGGGAGCAGAAGTACCTGGCTCCCTACATCAGGATTTCTTCCTTAAAAGCTCTAGGGAGCAAGTGCTCAGTGCAAAACATCCTGATGTGAGCAAGAGCCTTCCTACTCCTTTCACCCAGACTCCTTTATTCACAAGGAAGATCATTTTCAAAGCCTTGAGGAGCAGAAAAAACTCCTAAATTAGGGCCTCCTGGCTATTGCACATACTTTCAGGTCATGAGTGAGGTGGAGATGTCTCCATCCTGGGATGTCTTCATGCCTTGGCTGGGCAATGCCAGGGCCAGCCTGGTTTAGTGATGATGATAGTCCCAGACGGACTGTGGAGTTGGGCTGTAGATTTCCAGAGCTTTCCACCCAGTGTCAGTTCAGACCTCAGCTGTGAACTGATTGCACCTGTAATAAGTGCTTGAAGTCCACCAGGTTGCATGCGGACAGCAGATCTCGTGTCGTACCTCCAAATCAGCCTTAGTTTGAAGCTCATTCCCAGTATCTGTTATTAGAGCAGAGATTTCCAACCTGGTCTTGGGAGGAAGCACCTGAGCCTGCTTTCTGTGACAGACAATGGGTGTCAAGCATCCAAAGACTTCCCTGTGTTTCTGGAGAGATGCTGCTTCATCTGGTTGTTGTGGGTGTCTTGCAGGGATCACAGAGACCACAGCGAAATGGGCAGTGTGCTCCTGACAGGGGAGTATGACTACGCCGTGAGAGAAAATTCAGCCTTACTGGTACAAAAGCTGATAAAATCACCACCAGTCTGCACAACCTGGGTAAGCTCTGTGGCTGAGCTCCTATGAAAAAAATGCCTTGTGAACACCCAGTGTTTATTTACACGAGAAGAAATTGTTGACTGCTTATGTGATGTAAAAACCTCCTCTGGACTTGGAGGTTCACCTGCACCAGTGCTTGCACAATGAGATCCCACCATTGCACTGGTCTGGAAGTTAAAATGCTGAGAGAGGTTGTTCCTGCTCGTTAAGCGGAATAATTTGAGCCTGTCTGAGGCCCCTTCATACCCACACAGAGCTGTGGATGGGAGAGGACCTTCTCTAAGCTGCTGCAGGAGACTATCAGGGAGTCCCGAGGCTGGGTTGGCACTGCAAAGCTGGGTTGATGCCATCTGCTATGACGGGGGATGCTTTCTATCTCCAATCCACAACAACATCTGCCTGCTCAGTTTGAGGCAACACAAACAAGCCAAAAGACTCTGGTTTATGTCATCCAGAGAGATGGTTTCCTATTCTGGCAAAAACGTCCCTGCTGGTATAAGCTGTCTCCTCCTGTATTGACACAGAGCAGACAGAGCCTCTGCAGCGCTGGCAAGCCACAACCTGGTGCATTGCCCGGGTCTTCCCATAAATCAGGGGAGGCTCCTGCATCTCCAGCTGTGGGTGCTGAAAACCCAGCATGGGTCCTGGGATGCTCTGGTGTGGTGGCTTGGCCATGCTGTGTACATCAGGTCTTAGCTGCATGGGGGGAACACGTGACGCTCTATAAAAACTAGTCCTAACCATATGGCAATCCTGTCCTATGCCTGCTCGTGGTAACTGAAGAAATGCACATTAAGTGACCACTCTCCTTCCTGCAACTAATGAGAAGAATGAGTGGAGCACGGTTTTGTTCACCAACCCTTCAAACCACTCAGCCTCCGCGGAGGAGGAGGGAGCCTGTTTCTTGCAAAAGAACTTGAACATCATTAATGCTGGCCAAGACCTTCATCTAAAAATTATGAGCTGAAAAAAAAAGCATCTGAGTGAGCAATGTTGTCCTTTTTCCCTGCTCTTCCTTCACATCTTGGCTGACCAACTCCAGGAGAGGCAGCAATGGTGGCAATGCTGACGAGGTCTCCAACAGGCAGTGGCCAGTAGTCCTTGAGAAAGCCAGGCATTAACAGGCTTCCTAACTAATTTCTAGACTGGAAAAGCTTGCTTAAACATCCTTGGGTGGTTATCCAGAATGAAGGAAGCAAGTGACCCATTCACAGTCCCAAAGGAGCAGGCCAGGTCTGGTAAAAATAAATTGGAGCACAATAAATTTACACCAGGAGGGCTAAATTTCCACTGAAATCACCAGGTCAGCATCTATCCTATTTGAAAATGCCATTTCTGTCCACAGCAGGATTCAGGGATTTGGCACAGCCCCCTGGGCTTGGTGGGGAAGGTTTTTTTTGGCATTACAAGGGAGGAACATTGGGGCTAGATCCTCAGTTATGTGTATGCATGAAGCCCAGTCCACCCACTCTGTTCCTGTCCACCTGCTCTATCTCCATCCTGGCCATCCTCTCTGGACAAGATGAGGTGGCTGAATGGCTTCAGCAAAAGCAGAAGCAAGAAGGTCCTCTAGCCCTGGGAAGAAGGAGCTTCTGGAGGAATGGTGGAGGACCAAGCAGGAAGCCTGGAACACCTCTGTGGTGCCTAACAAGCCTCTCTGTATAGGACTGAAAGTCTACACTCCCTTTCCAGTCCACAAGGATCCAGACAACACAGTCCACAGACCACAGGGAGGGATTTGGCTGACTGAAAGTGGGTGTGGGCTCAAATACCATTTAAATCCATGACCTGCTAATGGCCCTGGGCTCCACTGGGAGCTTACAGTTTGTAGTTAATAAATGCCATGAATACAACAAACACATCCCCCAGCTATTGCCTTCCCCATGGCTTCCTTGTCAGAGAAACGCGGGTATTCCCTGCCCTGAAGACAAATTCCTCTGCAGTCGCTGGCACTGGACCATGTCTGGAAACAAGTTTCTCTGGTGGGTGAACCAGTGGTTTTGTCTCCACTCCCAGCTCCCTGCTTCCTTTTCTTTAGGCTGTACGTGGCCAATTTCCACCTTTTCAGCTCTCTAAACTCTGCCTGGGGTCTGCTTCCCAGCCACCAAAGGATTCAGGCTTGCTTCATCTCCAGGCTTATCCTCAGATGAGGTACAGAGGAAATGAGGAGGAAAGGTATTCATGACCCAGTTTTGCAACCTCAGCTGGTGACAGGATGACCCAGAGCTAGGAGTCACCTTTCCCTATAATGTATTAATCCTAAAACACAGCAAGAAAAGACCCATGTTAGATCACGCAAGCGGGATGGAAGAGGGCAGGAGCAGAAGGGTGCACATCCGTAATACATGCTGCAGGTATGGGGTGATGCCTCCAGGATGTTTATTGACATTTTCTCATTAATATTTGCAGTCAAGGTGGAGTTTACTGGTCATGTCAGGGGACTGTGTCCCCTCTGACCAGCACTGGTGGTGGAGGAAGCCTAGGTCCTGGAGGCACCCATGTCTCTGACCTCTGTTGCCTGTCTAGCCACAGGAGAAAGGCATTGGGACAGAGAGAATTTGAAGCAATAAAATCCAAAAGCTCAGAAAGCATCCACAGCAAAAATCACTTTGCCCTGTGATTTCATCCTGGCAGAAGTGACTCTGTGAGTCTGGCAGAAGAGATCTTTGTGCACCCTGGAGCAACCTTCGGAGAAGCTGAAGTGTTTGTGTCCCACCAAGCCTTCAACCCCGCAATAAAAAAACCTGCTTTCTTCTGTGATTTGATCACAGCCTTAGCATCCACCAGCTTCTCCTTGGGCCCTGGGAGCCAGTGCTGACCTAGGGAGAAGGCAACGAGGTCTCCGTGCAGGTGATCCTCCATGGCGCATGCTGGATGGAGCAGATGGCTGCCTGGCATCTGCTGATGTTCGAGCCACAGTAGACGCCAGGGGAGACCTGGCTCTGATATGACCCCCTTCCAGTCTGTCAGGTGGAAAGGTAGATGGGGGCCTTTTCCCAGCCCCACTGAAGCCAAACCAGCAGATGCAAAGCCATTAACTCCTTTTGCTCCTTCATTGATGAGGCAGATGGGGAAGCCCAGGAACAGGCTTTGTATGAAACTACCCTCCTGCTTACTATCCAGTTGGCCTACTGACCTCATCCCATTGCCTTCTCAATGAGCCATGGACAGTTTCGGGTGAAAAGTGAAAAGAAGGAGCTGAGGAGAAAGTAGGGGGTGGGCCAGAGAGGGAAAATTTCCATAACTGCAGAATAACAGCCAATTACATAAGGGCATCTTGCATCATCTGTGGCTGGCATCTCCGGAGAAGTAATTACATCTGCACCACACATCTAAAGAAAATATTATCATGTTAGCTTCCAAATCCTATAATTAGCTCTCGCAAGATATGTGCCAGGGGCTTTATCATTTCATATACATTGGCTACAGAGCTCGACACAGATATATGTATTTTTTTTACTTGCCAGCTAGGAAGATATTTGGAGTTTAGTGTGGCAGCTGACCCAAGACCCTGTGGAAAGGGTGGTTCTGAGGTTTTGAAGTGGTATGTGAAGAGTGAAGTATCTTCACAATCTCCCTTGGTGCCTGCTGGGCTGACAGGGATCTGGTGGGAGGGCAGGAATGGCAAAGCCAGGGCTTGGCTTTCCCTCTTCCTTCAAATGCTCTTTGATTTCTACCCTGGTGCTGCAAAGCCATTGGAAAGCCATTTTTCACTGAATAAATGAACTGATTTGCAGGGCAATGTTCCTCTCACAGGTTTCTGGACTCTTCGCTCTCTTGTATTAAACAAACCCTTTTCCTCTCCCAGCTTTGGACTTCAGAACCAGCTTTGGACTTGAACACATCTCCCTTCCCTCCAGATCCTCTGCAAAAGGAAAATAATGCTTTGACATGGATGCAGAGGTTGCAAACAACTTGGTTTGATGGTGGCCTTTTCATGTGCTCTGTCTTGCTTCCGGAGCTGGAGACGGCCACGGGACAAGGCTCCACTCTCAGAGGGTAGCTGCCTTTTCACAGTGTCTGGAAGCACAATGGCAGCAAGCTTTGGGTCAGGGATGGAAGACAAATGAGGCACAGATTTGGTTTCTTCATCACTTTCCATTTGCTCATAAATGGCTTGAGATGACTGGAAAGTGCCAAAGGGTCGTCTGCAAATGCAACGTTGAGGAGATATGTCCAGATGTCCCCTAAAGAAGCTCCTCCAGCAACATGGAATTTATCTCTAACCCGACATTGTCTTTTAGGGCTCTGGTGGACTAGCATCACTCAGCCAAGCATGGACACCATTTCCTTACCTCCCCTGCGCCCCATCCCGTGCACCTCTAATACCACATTCATCGGGTGTCTGTTTTTCCTGGGGACATCTCATCTGGAAGGCTTCCTAATCTTGGAAAAGCAGTGCCTTGGACACCCCATCAAGCTGGTGCATTGCTGGATAGTGGGGCTGTGCACGGCCAGGAGCATGGGAGGGAGCATTGATATCCCAAGGACTTGATGGGAAAATGTTTCTGGTTGTGTTGTGGGTGTGAGACAGCGTGTGCAGCTTGGATTAACCATCCTCAGATGGAAAAATGTCCTCTGCATCCTGGACTCATAGAGAGGGGTGACAAATCCTCCCTGTTTCACTGTTCTGCATTTTTTCACCTAGAAGATACAGAGAACTGGAGGATACAGGAAGAGGGGGACTACAAAGCTCAACAGAGCTGCAATTAGGGCCAGATCTAATGATACCCTGTGAGATGCCCTGTGATGGCTAAATAAACAACCCAGCAGATGCGAGGTGAGACCTGCCCAGAAGGAAGACAGTTTTACTTCTGTTCACCCTCAGGGGTTGCAGGACCTCTGGTGTCAGTGATCAGAAATGTGTTTTCCAGGAAAGGAAAACCCATCCAAGCACTGGATGCACAAAGGAAAATCCAAGCACTGAAAAAATCCATGATGTCCATAACTCTGCTGACCTGTCTCCAGCCCAAGCCTTTGTGCAATGCCTTGGTGTCCTGTTGTGCTTTTCCTACAGCACTCCATGACTGATGCAAAACCTTTCTCCGTGGCCCCTATCAGCCCAAAGATGGCCATCACCTGTCAAAATCTGATGGACAATGGCCCTGCCCTTACTGGAAAGTTTTCCTCTCTCCCATCACAGGTTTTCATGCCTTTTATTCACCTTTTGCATTCACCTGACCTTTGCAAAACAGCTTATGGACAGATGGTGTTTGGGGTACCCCGTAAGGTGCCATTGTATTGTGTTTTGTGCCTGCACCTCCAGGAAGAAAAACCTGCTTGTGTAGCCCTCCTGCCCTAACCTTGTTTACGCCTGGTTTTCACTTTGCTTGCTGCCAAAACAGCCTTTGGTTGCAACTGTGAGAAAAGGCTTCAAATGTTTGTACAAGGGCAGGGGTAAGTTAGGTGTGTAGATAACCTGCTAAGCAAACAGTCCTTGAGATGCTCCACCTCGGGACTGCCAACACTGCTTCTGCTACGAAGAGGAAAGTGTCATTGGGCTCCTAGGGTACTGCTTCCACCCCAGCATTCCTGGGTTACCATTAAAAATCCTCTTCAGAAATTATTTTGCCCCCAGCATCGGTATCACGGGGAGAAGGTGGGGAATGATAATCCAGTTGCAAAGCAATGGGCACATCTTTCTGAGTGGAAAGGAGAGAAAGGTGGAGAAGGATGGTGTGGGAGTGGGGGGAAAGGGAAAACAACTTTGTAAATGATTTGCAGAGGGGAAAGCAAGCTCCTGGATGTTTTCAAAGGGACATGCCAATTCTCACTTCAGCCTCTAGAGAGGACAAGGAAGTAGGGCCAAGGACTTGGACCCAGCTAATCTGGTCTAAGATTATGACACCCATTCAGTCCCTTGCTCACCATCAACCAGGAGAGGACAGCAGATCTATCAGGTCAGGTTAACACCTGCCAAGCCCAGATCCTGTCTCCCAGCAGTGGCCAAAAGCCTAAGGCAAAGCAGAAAAACCAGGGCAGGCACATCTAATATTTATGCTCCAGCCTCCACTGTTTTCATATTTCCCGTTAGCCACCATTTTTCCAGGCTGAAGAGTCCAAGCCTGCTTCTCTTGCAGAAGCCATGCCAGACCTTGCCACATTCCTCCTAACCCAGTCCCATGCCATTCTCATCACAGAATCACAGAATGTTAAGGGTTGGAAGGGACCTCTGGTCCAACCCTCCTGCCAGAGCAGGTCCACCTAGAGCAGGTTGCACAGCTGACACCCTCCTTGCCCTGTCCTCCCCAGCACCTCTCCTGGTGAAACAGTCTCCTGTCGCACACATAAAGCTGATTTTCTTCCTTAACCACCTCTTGGACCTCAGGCTCCTTTTAGTTGCTCATAACCAGTTAGTGCCACATCAGCAGGAACCAACCATGAAGACCCAGGAGAAGGTGGTCACCACATTAATTTTGGGCTTGTGCTGAAGCAGGAGGGTCTCAGCAAGGCACTGCAAAGCTTCTCATGGCCAGGATCAGTCCCAAACACCTCTCCTTCTGCTGCTGCCTCTACACTGGGCAGCAAGACACCTTCTTCAAATGCAGCGATGCCCTTGACACCCACACATGTCCTTTGAAAGGAGCTTGAACACTGGAGTTTCATTTACAGCATGGCTTCACTCCCTCATTTCTAGCCCAAAACCAGTGAGCATCTACAGAGCTGCAAATCCACCAGAGGCAGATGCTAAGGTCAGGCCTTCTACGATGAGATTACAGCGTTGGTGGATAAGACAAGAGCAACAGATGTCATCTACCTGGACTTGTGCAAGGCATTTGACACTGTCCTGCATGATATCCTGGTCTCTAAATTGGAGAGAACACAGACTTGGTGGATGGACCGCTCAGTGAATAAGGAACGGGCTGGGTGGCTGCACTCAAAGAGTTACAGTCAATGGGTCAATGTCCAAGTGCTGACCAGTGACAAGTGGTGTTTCTCAGGGGTTGGTACTGGGACTGGTACTATTTAACATCTTTGCTGGTAACATGGATGTTGCAATTCAGTGCACCCTCAGCAAATTTGCTGATGACACCAAGCTGTGTGGAGCCCTGTTGACACGCTGGAGGGAAGGGATGCCACCTGGACAGGCCTGAGAGCTAGGCCTGTGCTAACCTCATGAAGTTCAACAAGGTCCTGTATGTGGGTCAAGGCAATCCCATGCATACAGGCTGGGCAGAGAATGGATGGAGAGCAGCCCTGAGGAGAGGGACTTGGGGGTGTTGGTAGATGAGAAGCTCAACATGAGCCGGCAATGTGTGCTCGCAGCCCAAAAAGCCAACCGTATCCTGGGCTGGATCAAAAGAAGCATGGCCAGCAGGTCGAGGGAGATGATTCTCCCCCTCTACTCTGCTCTGGTGAGACACCACCAGGAATACTGTGTCTAGCTCTGGGGAAACCAACATAAGAAGGACATGGGCCTGTTGGAACGAGTCCAGAGGAGGACCACAAAAATTTTCAGAGGGCTGGAGCATCTCTCCTATGAATACAGGCTGAGAGAGTTGAGAGTTTCTAGCCTAGATAGTTGTTCTCCATAAAACACCACTCCCTACCTATTCCCTTTCTGTGTATCCTCTCCAATCCTATTATATCTTTTATGGGATGTTGTGACCAGAAGTCTTGAAAGACTAAAGGAAGGCCAGGGAGAACCTCCTAGATACTGGTTTTAAGCAGACTTGTGGTACATGTTCGATGGCGATGAAAATTACCCCGCAGCAGTGCTGGCTCTGGAGCTGGCAAAGTCTGAGGCTGGACACTGCATTCGAAGCTGCTTTCTGTTCCATGATGTCACAGCAAGATACCTCTCCTGCCATGCATGGAGACATCCAGCTCTATGCACAAAAGCCATCCATCCCTCTGGCCTCTTCATCCTCAATCACAGAGATCCTGACTGTAACCCTGTGTTGCATTTGTTCTTGGGCTGTATTTGGTGCATTTAGCATTTTAACATTGGAACAGGCTGCCCAGGGAGGTGGTTGAGTCACCCCTAGATGTGTTTAAAAGTCCTGTAGATGTGGTGCTTAGAGACAGTGTTTAGTGGCGGGCCTGGTAGAGTCGGGTCAATGGTTGTACTAGACGATCTTAAAGGTCTTTTCCAATCTAAATGATTCTATGATTTTTCTGTCCTGGTCCAAGCCTTACAGATGCCAAATGACTTGAGCAAGAGCTTGCGAGACTTGTGGTTGTGGGGTTGGGATGGAGATGTGGAGAACTGGATGAGGTGATCTTTGGTTCCTGGCCCATGTCCACATAGCTGAGAGCTCATCATCTTGTCCCCTCTCCTCAATCAGCATGGACCACACACCAGCCCTTCAGAGCAACCCTTTTCCCTAGTTCCAGCAGGTTTGCACATTGCTCAGCTCGGCACAGCCACCTTGCACTGAGCAAATAGCCAGTACACCCTGGATCGGGCCAAGGAGCCATCGAGGGCACATCCAGCCCACACTGACTGAGGAGAAGACCTTGGTGACCAAGCCTCACACCTCCAGCCCAGCTCCTACCACTGTGCTTTGTGCTGTCCATCCAATCTGAATCAGCCCAGTATCTATGGCCTAAAACCAGGGAAAGGCTCCCGTTGCTTTATGCTGGTATGGGCGAAGGGAGAAGGTTGAGCCACCACTTGGTCTCACTACTTCTGTATTTTTTTTCTCAGCACTGCCTTGGGCTCAGGGCAGCAGGATGCCTCAGACGTGCATGTAAAATGGGAAGCAGTTGTGAAACAAGCTCCAGAGGACCTTGGCACATGTTACAAGCTTGCACTTCATATATTTGGGGCAGAATTCATCCCAGCACAGCATTCTTATTAATTTGTCTGGGCTGCGAGCAATCCCACGCCATTTGTCTCACCTGTGCTGCTGACAGGGACTGCCGTGGGATCTGCCTGTACAAATACCAGAATTATTTTCAGTGTTTTCCCTCTGTAGGTTTTTGAACGAATCCGTGCTGACAAATTGCTCAGACATCCCTGGGAGGCTTTACAAGAGCATTGGTGGCTTTCGGGCAGTGCTTCAGACAGCTTGCTGTTGGGAGGAGGACCACAGCCACAGCCAAATGACACACAGATGTCAATCTCTGTCTCCTTTTCAGTGTGGAATGGAGCAACACTTAGCCAAAAAAGATCAGAATGCAGGTAAAGGAAGAAATCAGAGGAAAAAAAGCAAGAAACCCCTTCCTCACACAGCTGTAGCTGGCCTGGGGAGCTCCCTGCTGTGGGATGCAGTTGATGCTCAGAGGGTACCTGGGTTCAAGGGGAAATTTGACAAGTTCCTGGACCAGGAATCCATCACGAGCCAGTGCAAAATGCACAGAAGTCACATTTGGGAGTGTATTGAGGGAATATAAAGCAGGCTGTCTAACAGACCCTTTTCTATCATCCTTCTCCTTTGTTTGTATTGATTTTCTCTGCTGTTCATCCCTGAAACACTAAGTGCTCCCAACATGTCCCAGGAAAGCAAAAGGTTGAAGAAAGATCTGGGAAAACCTAAATGATCATGATCCAGAGGGTCTCCTGTGTGCGACACAAAAAACCCCCAAACCCAAACCAAAAAAAAACCCAACCCACCCAAACCACAAACCCCCTTAGTATTTAGCTAAAGAAAAATAAACCAGGAAAATTTCTAAACTGAGGATAGATTATCTGGCATGAAAGTTGCTACATTTATATCACTTGCCTGGCTTAATTGCTTGCACACTGAAAATGCAGAGTGAATTTTTCAATAGGACCATCCCATACGCTGTCTCCATGAAAAGACATTTCATTGTTGGGGAAACCTTCTTTTCCTTGTTTCAGTCAAGGGCAGCCAGGACCAGGTATGAGCAGGACTGCAAGCAGAGGACATAGCTCTGGAGAGGAGAGCAGCAGGCTGAGCAGAGGTGGGAGGAGGATAGGACAAGAAACTCATCTCCAGCAGGAGGATGGGATGGTGGAGAGGGGTAGATGGTGACTGCCATTTCAGGCATGCTGTGAGAAGGAAGAGCAACCCTGGGAAGAGGCAGTTTGGCCCCTGAATTGGAGCTAAGGACCCAAATTCCCTGATAAGATGCAACACAGTGTGGTGGATTGTGGGCCATCCAAGCCATGGTTGCCCTCGGGCAAGCACAAGGCTTGGCTCAGAGGAAACGCTGCCCCAGAGCCCAGCTGGAAGCTAGACAAGTCCCATGATGCCCTGGTAGCAGGTAGATAAGCTGGAGGAGTCAGCAGGCTGTGTTGACTCCCAGAGAGGGGATGCCAAGAAATGCAGGACCTGATGGCTCACCAGCACACAAACCCATGAAGGACACCAGGCAGGGCAGCACAGGTGGCACAGGTACACTGAGCTTCAGAGGAGGACACAGCCACATGGACACGGCTACACTATGCTGTGATGCCAAATGACCCCTAGAACCAGGAGGAGTGCAAGCTCTGGAGAAGCTCTCCATGACTTGGTGAGGAGATTTCTAATGCAATACAAGTGGATTCCTAGTAGGGGAATCACCCAGGTGCAGAGAGACTTGAAGAAGCAGATCGGCAGAGCTTGGACAAAACATCTGTGCACAGCTTCTTGCCTCGTCTCCATGGCTCCTAATAGCCTCTTCCTGATCACCTTGATCCTACCTTCATCATCCTCTTTTCCCAGTCACCCTGACCCTGTATACTTCATCTCCTCATCCTAGAAAGTACCACACTGTGAGGCTGGCACCCTTTTGCCTTGAGAAGGGTCTTTTTTGCCTGCTTCTAGTCTGGCACTATGTCTGAAGAACCATTATTGCTAACGTCAGCAACGCACTGATGATGGCTGTTGAGCTATGCCTTTGACTTCACTCCTGGTCCAAGGGGGCTGTGCCACAAGCAAGGCATTGCTGAGATGCTGGCTGTGGGAGGAAGGAGAGGGGTTAAACACCCCCAAATGTCAGTGGACCGAAAAATAGCCAGACTTTTCCCGCTCACATTGAGTCACCCATCACAGACCGCAAATTCCTGAGACATGTCACGAGCTGTGGGGAAATCGCCTTTTGCTGCACTGCTCCAAACAGAACGTGTTTGTCTCCAGAGTGACCCTTGGTCATCCTCTGAGGGACAGCCCCATCCTCAAAAGCATGCAGGGGTGGTGGGGTGGGAGACAGCACTAAGAGGGACCAGGGGAGATGTATCAGCATCTCAGCAGAGATGGGCTTGAAAGGAGGGTGGGCTGAGCACTCTTGCACTCTTCTCCAGGGATTTGCTGGGCTCACTTTTTGGGCTCAGTCCTACAGTGGGGTTTTCTATACCTGCAGGTGCCCTCTTTCACTGCAGTAAGATGCCCAGCAGAAACTAGGATCTTGTGTGTGTCCATTCCCATCAAACTGGATTTCAGTTGTCTCTGGTTTGAAATCCACCCCCTCCTCCAGCTTATAGTCCTCCCCATGTCTTCCTGAATGCCAGCACTTTAAACCCACACAGGAATAGCTTGAAGGCCTTGTCTCAAAAAAAAGGTCACTTAATGGTTCCAGGTAAAGAGCAGAAATGCAGGAAAGCACAACCCCAATTATTTTGGAGATGTGGAGACCAGGATTCTGTCCAGCTGCCTCCAGCCATCCATCTGGGATCACAGCCAGGGGCAATGCAGCCTCTGAAAGCCACCAGGCAACCCCAGGAGGCCACACAGCCATGGGGTCCTGCTGTCTAGAGAGTGGTGGACACAGGAGATGAGATAGAGGAGGAGGTCCATGTTGTGTTTAAAGGTATTTAAACCAGATGCAAACAGCTTTGCAAGCTTTGGTGCCAGCTGACTCAGGTCTCTGTTGAGCAGGAGCCCATCCTGTCCTGCCCAACGCTTCACAGCCTCCTTCCCACCAAGAGATGTCCCCTCTCCAGCACCCAGATCCTCATGGTCCTAATGCAACCTGCCTAAAGCTCTGTGGTTTAATCACTGGGGCCCTCTTCCACCAAGAAAAATGAGCAGAAGCATGTGCTCACATCTGCTGCCCTGCTAGGTCCCTCTGGTGAAGAGACACCCAACCTACAGCTGCAGCTGGGGTTAAAGGAAGGGTTGTTATTGATAATTTGGGAGCAGTTTCCTTTCCCTGTGCTCCTCCAGAAAAGCTTTTTGTCTTTGGGTTTATTTTCTTTCTTTCATTAAAAAGGTTTGACCTCGACGTTTTGAATGAATTCAAGGACAGCATTGAATGCCTCTTGGGATGTTGCTTTTTTGAGTAAGAGGGAGGTGGGAATTTCATTGTGCCCAACCTCACAAACCTTCGGTGACAAAAAGCATTACCTTCTCCTGCTGCTGTTGCTCTCTGCCTGGGTCTGTTTCTCTCCGATGAGTCCCGTGTCCTCACCCAACTCCTCCCTTAGATCAAACGAGCCAGCCACCCCCACACACGCCACACATCCTTCACAGAACTGTTCAATGACAGCTCCACCAGCAAAACTCCTCCGCAGCAGTAAAAATGGGGTATCCATCTTGTGACCAGCTCGTACCTGGCCAGGTCTGACGCAGTCTCTTTATGAGCTGCCCAAGGGTCTTTATCTCTCTGCTGCAGCAAATACAAGTCATCGCAAAGTCCCAGCATGCCCTTTGTGCTGCTGAGACCTCATGGATGGGTCCAGCCACTTCTTGTGTGTTTGGAGGCCACAACTGTGACACTTGGCCCTGGGAGTCCCTATGGACCCCCTATGTGATTTCAGAGGAGGGCAAGTGACCCACACAGATGGCAAGGTGACAGTGTTCTGCAGCTGAGGTTGCTGGCTGTGACTGATGGTGTTGCATGTGGTTGAGACCTGTTTATGATGTCTATTCAGCCAATGGATGCCAATTATTAGCATCCAAATAATAACTTCACCCTCTTAAAATAAAGAATAAAAGATCTGGCTAACAATCTGGCCTTTTGGCATCACTGGCAGAGAATCATAGGGTCTTGGAGACCCCAGTTTCATTTGGATTGTCTTTTCTCCACCCAAAATACAGAAGAACCAAAACTGGCTATAGGAAAAGAGCTTGTTAGTATTCTGGTTCAAGAAAGTTATGGTGTTTACTCTGCAATTCAGTTTGCAATGAATTAATCCCCTTCCCAAGCACTGGCTGTATCAGATCTCTCGTGGAGGCTCACAGACAACAGGGAGGAAGCAACTTTTGATTTGATTTTGCAAAATGAAGAGCAGTGAAATAACTGAGCTGCAGCAGCTTTCCCTGTGCCCAAGCTGGAGATCAGAAAATTGCTGATAACAACAGAGGAAAGGCAGAAACGCTCAATAATATCTCTTCTGGCTTTGGCAAAAGCAGGCTGATGTTCTCATATTGCACAGGGGCAACAAAGTGCTTTCTAGTCCATTAGTAACCTAGGAAGACACTAAATGGCGTGGCCTAGGGATAAACAATTTTAAATGGCGGGCTCACATTAATTTGCTCCCAAGAGTCCCCTAGAAGCAGGGTGAGGAGTGGTGTGGCCTGCTGCTCATCCTCTCTAAGAAGTCCTGGGATTTCTCTCTGATCCCAGAAGACTGGAAGGATGATAATTGCGGGGCAATATTCCAGAAAAGGGGAAAGAAGAACAGCTGGAGTGATGCAGCTTAGCCCAGCAGAATGTGATGCAGGACTGGATGGACGGAGCGCGGGAAGCTGTCAATATAAATAGATGTCTCATGCAAAATAGGACTTTGCAGATTCGTCCAACTTCATTTGGGGCAGGTTGTATTAGATGACCCAGACAGCTTCACAGATGGAAATATGCTTGTGTGAGGTGTTTTGGTTTGGAGTGACATGGTTATTCTGGTTAAAAAATGAGCGTGATTTATCATTAAAGTGCATGATGCAGAGTGGTGAAGTGATGGATCTTGACTGGATGCCAAAGGGCTGGGACAGGGGTGTTTCTAGCCAGGCTCCACAGAAGCCGTCCCAGACTCCATCTTCCTTGTACAGCTGGTGCTTAGAGAAGAAAGAACTAGGAAGAGAAGAAACTCACTGATCTTTCCCCTTATCTCCCCTACCACAAAGCTTTTCAGGGGTGCCTCATGCCTGAGGTTACCTTTGGATCCTCCAAATGGTTTGATGCCATCAGAGGGCACTCACTCTCCATGACACTGCCTGGTCCCTCCTCACCCAACCCAATGCTGTTTTGTCCTCCATGAATTTTTGCTAGTGAATTTTTGCCCTCTGAGAAAAGCTAGTTAATTTGGTTTAACCCAATATCTGAGTGATCTCCAGTTGCATTTTAAGGAAGATCGACGAGTTGCATCCACTCATCACTTCATGCTGTAAACAGGCACTTTAATCCATTTTAGGCTCTATAGTAGCTAGTATGAATATGCTTGAAGTTTTGCTGCTTCTCAGGCACTCTGGGAATTAAAAATCACAGTACCAGGCTATGGGTCCCCTCTTGTAACTCCTCTGCATCTCTACAAGTCACAGGGATACTTGTAAGAGGTGTCCCTGGAGCAGAAGCCATCTCAGTGCTGTGATTCCCACCTCTTACATGGGACAAACCGGTCTCTGCCGACCCCCAGGGAGGCAGAATCCCCCGAGGTAATTCGTGCCAATTACTACAATCAGCTAATTAGCAAACAAGATCGATTCAAATGAAGTTACGGTGTCAACAGCTATTATGCAAGCTTGCCTCTGCTGGAGTAAAGCCATCCTGGGAGGGTCTGCCAGAGCCCTTGTGGTTGAAAAGCCCTTGTGGGTGGGAAATGGGAAGAGTTAAAGGGGATCAGGAATGGGAACTGGGAAGGGTTAAAGGGGAAACTGTGGGTAGAAGTGAAGCAAGTTAAAAAAACCCAATTCCTGAATAAAGGAGGGAAGGTTTTGAGAATGGAAACTGATCCAGGTAATTGCTTGCAACTATGAAGGGGATAACAGAGAGGGATGACGCGCAGCAGCCAGCCGGGCTGGGATGAGAGGAAGAAGTCAGCTCTTCATCGGGGAAATCCTGGGCTCCTCCGTAGGGAATTTTCCCAAAGGAGGGGAGCAGGGGGCTTCTCCCCTCCTGGGCAATGCCAGGGTCAAATAGCCTGGGAAGGGGCCAGGCGTGGTGCAGGCAGCGGGCAGGACATAACGCTCATCCACATCCTCGACCCACAGAGGACCTGCAGAGAACCAGCTCTGCAATTAAAAATGACTGCCGCTTTTGGAAGTGAATTGCCAGCCCGGGCTTGCTTGGGATGCAATGATATCCCGACAGGAGTCAGAGCCAGCCTTGCTCTGTTTGTGCCTGCGAGCATCTCCTTTGGAAGTGCAAGTCTGAAGCTGGATGGGGGTACGAGGGGCTCCGGGAGCAGCTCCAGCCCAGAGCCAGAGGCCGGCGTAAAGCCTGCCGAGGCATTGGCTAATCCTCCGTTAAGCCCGCTGTGATGGATTTAAAGGGTGTTTGTGTCACTCGCCCCCGGGATCAAGATCCTTAGAGGATAGGTGTCCAAAGAAAAAGAGGGGATTCTCCTCCCGCAGCAGGGCATGAAACAGAGACACGGCCCCGGCTGGGATGCACCCGGGGGGGGGGGGGGTGGTGTTGTCTCCTGCATGCTCTCCTTGGGAGGAAAGGGATGCCTGCCGTCATATTGCGCCGGACTTTTCGGGTGGGGAGTTTTGCTGCCTGGCTCTGGAGCTGGCAGATGCCCTGGTTTTATCAAGGCAGCTGGCCCAGCAAAACGTTACCCAGCAGCCCAAATCTCTGCCTATCTCTAAAGGCCCGGAGGGGTGAAAAATTGCTTTTCACCCCTGTGCCATGGGTGGAGAAGTGAAGCCAAAGGATTTCACCCATGTCCTGTCCTGGCCAAAGCTGAGGCTGGAGCTATGACCACCAGGCTGCCCTACCCGTCCTCAGCTTCTCTGCCCATTCACATGATGGGAACCCGCGGAGGTAAAGCCATTAACACAATTCTGCTTCTTTGAGGGCTAAGGAGGAGGGGAAAAGATGTCAACAGATTGATGGTAAAGTTCATTAAAGAAGGAACAATTAAGTTTTCCAGCTTCGAGGAAAAACCTCTGGGTGGTGGATGCATCCACACAACCCACTGCTGAGACAGCTGTGCAGGCTGCACGGGCATTCATGGCACAGGCAGGCTGCTCAGGGATAGCTTGGGTGACTTGTAGGACTTGTTTTTAAAATAAACAAACAGATTCTTTTTTATCGCCTGAAACCCCACACCCCCAACAGGAGGAAATGTATTTAACCAAGAAATACCGCCATTAATCACGTCTGGAGCTTGAGACATTGCTCATGCCCTGGCTGAGGGACCTCTTCCCAAAGTCACATACTCACCGCCCACGGTGCTGGGCACAACCCAGCCCTGCTTGGTGCCAGGGTGGGTCCTCTGCTGCCAGCTGCGATGGCCAGTACTGCTCACCCAGCACATTGCAGGGAGAGGGAAATAATCCCTCCCTTCTTTTCCGGCTATCAGGAATGCACCACACCTGGTGCCCCTCAGGGAGTGTTTGCTGTCCCGGCAGGCGCCTGGGCTGGATTGTTTGCCCAGGGATTGGTTTTTCTGTATCGCTATTATTATTAAAAGCTAATTTGGGTCCCTGAGAGCATGGAGGGGAAGACAAAAGCTCTTGGCTGGCACTGAGGAATGCCACAGGCCGTGGGTTGGTTTGGCCAGTCCCCATGGCGTCGCACAGCCCTCCTGAGATGCAGCTCACAGGTGAGATGAATTTGTTTGGACTCTGCTGGAAAACAGACTGGTCATTGCCTGTGGGGAATTACCTATCCCAAACATATGCAGGTCGTACATTCACTGCTTTAGCCACAAGATTGGGGTTTAAAACATTTTACCATGGTGCCCCGTTTAATTCCCACTCAGTATAATCCCTTACCATTGCTGCCCTGGGCTTAAGTGGCTGAAATACAGCCTAGCACAGGGAAACGGAGATCTGCAGGGTTAAGGAACATGCCAGGGGCCGCCTGAAATGCCAGCAGCAGAGCACAAAACAAAGAACAAACTTCCACTCCGGACTCAACACCACTAAACCCAGCCCTGGCTGTTGGGGGCATCCTGATCCCCAAAGAAATCAACCCCTGCAGTCTGCAACTGCAACTACAACTGCATCCCCGTTTGGAAAACCACTGTGAGGGAGGAAGAGCGCAGCAGCCCACAGATTGGAGGAAGGAGAAGAGCAAACTCCTGCTGCGCAATGGCTGGCCAGGGACCAGCTCAGCAGCAGTGATTTATTATTTGCATTACAGGAAGAGCTGGAAGCTGTGGAGAACATTAGGGTCTCCCTGAGACTGGCACGAGAGCCATGCTTTATGGGCTGTATTCAGCTTGCTCCTGGAGACATGCCCTTGCTGAGCTGAAACTGGATGGGATTTTGGCTTCTCCTAGAGGCCTTTTTAGAAATGTATTTATTTGAGGAGGGAGAAATTTGAGGCAGGAACAGGTCCTGGTCTTTTCCAGAGCCTCCCTGCCCTGAGCAGGCAGGACCACAGTGCCTGGGGGAGAAGAGCCCCAGGAGCTGAGGAGCTGCTCTCTGCGGTGCAGGGGGCATGGGGGTGCAGCTGTGTCCCTCTTAGCCCAACATCCTGGATGGCTTTTGAGATATTTCCATCCTCTCTTTTCTGTCCTGATCTCTTTGAGCAACCCTGAGGAGCCAGCCCATCTGCCCCCAGTACAGGGACAGCCCTCTCTGGCTTTCCACCCTGCTGCTAGGAGCAATCACCCTGGGTGGACAACAGCAGTTCATGCTCTGGCCAAAATAAACACCAACATGTTCCTGTCCCTTGTCCCCTGGACTCTGTCCCCTAGCCCCTCTCCCCATCCCCTGGCAATTCCTTGCATCACTGGAGGCAGAAGACCCCTCTGCAGGGAAATGTCTGAGATGGGATGGCTGGTCCTCCCATCCCAAACACCTCCAGTGGGATGGCTTGGCTGTTACTCCAAGTGCTTGTGAAGGACAGAGCTGGGGATGTAATGAAGGCACGGTCCATAGGGAGTGGAATGAGCATGTACTAGATCAAATGATATAATTAGAAAGCAGGGACAAGGAGATGAGCTCCTGTGCTTGAAAGCTGGTCTGTTTTTTCCAGTTCCAGCAGCTGGGCTAATAAAAGCTCTGACCTCCCCTTGTGCATCATCTCCAGCGTGTGTCTGCAGGGCACTGCAATGGCCGTGAGCCTGGGGGGGAGCTCCCATCCTTGAATTTTTCCAGGGATCGGGCATCTACAACCTCTCTGGACAACATCTGCCACCATCACTTTGGCCAGCCTGTCTCCTCTTACCCCCCTTACCCTGGGCCCACTGAGAGTGGGCAGTGCCAGCCCTCCCCAAAACCACACAGCTGAGGATGCTCACCCAGTTGACTTTGCCTACCAGTTTCATGCCCAGGTTGTCTCTCTTCATGCTTTGGTTCAGGCAAGAACCCCAGAATGGCACCAAAATAACAACCCTCTTGCAAAACCCTCAGGCCATCCTCTCTGGTGATGGTGGGGAGGAGATGGTGGATTTGCATGGGAACATCCCCACCAAACCCCAACTCCACAAGCCAGGGCTTTCCCATGGAAGGAGGAACCGGGTGAGAAATCTCCATTTATCTGCAAACCCCCCTTGTCTCCTCTGGCAGGACTCACTCCCCTAATAATCTGCCAAAACTTGCAAACTGGCCTTACAGCAAGGATTTAGCGGGATTTAGTGACAGGAAAACAGGAAAACCCTGGACACCTGCAGAGTGCAGACCATGCCCGGGGAGGCTGGGGCGAGCAACGTTCCTGCTGGATTTATGGGACATAGCCACCTGGTTTGGAGAGGAAGAGGTCCAATCTGCCCTGCGGCTTGGCCTCGGGGGTGGAGGGAAGGAAATACGGAGAACCACTAAGCGATACGGTGCCTAAAAGGTATCTTGAAAACTTGAGCCTTTAGAGAAGAACGGTCCTATAGGTATATAGGAGAGGCGCATGAATGCAGGATTAAACCCAACCAGGTGCACTGGTCTTGCTCTCACCTCCCCTGCAAAATAAACGTCCCCATGCCATCTTCCTTCCCAACAGGTCCCTGGCAGACACAGATCCAGCAGGCACTGCTCCACTTGCAGGGCTTCCCAGCAGGGAACCGGTTTCCCCCAGGATTCACTAGGTTTTGGACACACTGTCAGAAATTGCTTATCCCAGTTTTTTTTCCTGGCTTGGATCATTATTACTGTTACTGGTGCTGGGCTTCCAGAGGAAAACATGTCTTTGGGCCACATACCAAAGGATTTGGTTAATTCGTCACCCACAGACGCACATATATTTATTTAAAAGCGCCTCTTGTTATGTTACTTGGCAACTTCTGAGCCCGTGTATTTCTCCAGCTGATAAATATTTGTGAGGTTGGTTGTGTGAAGAGCGGCATGTGTTAATAATATGATCATCTTTCTTCTGAGCTTCCTACAAAGAGAACGGGCTCTGTTACATCTATCTGAACCTGGAACATCTTGCTGGCCCACGATCAGGATTTGGCCCCAAAAGAAAGGGAAGGTTGCTTGTCTCCATACCGATGTATGGAGATGATGATGGATGAATGATGTGGGTTCATTTTACATCGATAAATGCTGCAGTTCAGACTTCAGCAGCAGCCACTGGGACCAGCTGAGGACCAAAAGGCTGGATGAGGAGATGGCCGTTGGGTGAGCGGTAGGAGCAGGGAGGATGCCAGATGCTAAAGGGCATGCAGAGGCTCAGAAGCAACCAGGAAAAAATTCATGCAGCAAAACCTCAGATCATTGAATAAATCCCACAACTACCAACTGCTGGAGGCCCAGAGAGTTTCTCTGATGTCTAAGCTAGCCCAGAATGCTGTAAGTGTAGCCCCTCTGGATCCTTCTGCGCACAAGAGCTGCCCATGGTGTACATGCTCCAGTGAGGCTGCAGCTGCTGAAGTGATGTTATCCCACGACCCCTCCTACTTTCATCCAAAGGAAAACCCAAAACATTTCCAGCCCCTATGACCACTCCAAAACTTGATGCATGCATGTAAGAAGGAAGGTGCCAACCATGGCAGCAATCAACGGGGAAAAGGCAGAAGCCAGAGACGGGGACACCAGGTCTCATCTTGGGGCAAGCTCCAGCAAGGCTCAGACAAAACTCATCCTTCTGACTCAAGAGTGAGATAAAACCAGCAGGATCCACATACTCATTGCAAAAACAATTTTGCGGGAGGGAAACTCAGCCGAGATCACTGGGAGCCTGATTTCAAGCCTTCCAGCAGCTCTGCTGAGATGAAGCAGGAGCTTCTGCAGTTCCTCCACCAGGTCAAGGGGACTTTCAAGTCCCTCTGCCAGGAGAGGTCTTGGCTCCAGCCAACCCTGGATTATAAGGCATAAGCCATCTCCCTCTTCCCTGATGGCTGCTTTAACACTTGTGTTTGCTTTCCTTGCTGTTTAAGGAGCTACATGGACCTTCTTGCCCCCCAAGAAGGCGAACCTCCTCCTGGTTGCGCTCTCCCTGCCTGGTCCCCTACTGTTCTAGGACCACCACTGTGACAGTCTCAGAAGAGATGTCCTTCTCACCCACCACCCCACCCAGATGTGTTCCTGCAGGAACAGCATGAAAAGGCAAAAGTCCATCCTCTGCCTTCCAAAAAACGGGGGGTGTCAGCATGGTCCTTTTCCCCAGTGACGGTGTCTGGGGCTCTGGAGCCATGGGAGAGCTGAGTTTCAGATACACATTGCTTCCTGCTGGGAACCACATGGCTTATTGCAGGGTCTCAGAGCACTTGGACCACCACCACCTCCAGGATAGAGCATCACAGCCTACCTATGGCTCCTGATGCCACCATATCCTGCATGAAAAGGACTCCCATGGTGTGGAAAGCACAACCAAAGGACGAATCCAGTGACCTAGCATGGAGCATAAGGGCTTTACCCATGGAGGAGAAATGTGGGTGAGCCAGAGGGGCTGTGGGGGTCCCTGCCTGCTCCCCCCGGCCTGCAGGGCAAGGATGTCTGGGCTCCTGGATGTGTGCCTCCATTTCACTTTCAGCTCCCACAAATAATAACCGTGTTTGCCAGCTCCTGTGACAAGAATGACTAATGGGGAAAGATCCTCAGCGAAGGGAAACAAGAAATCTCCTCATTTCACCCTTTGTTTGCTGGATTTCTCTGACAGCCCTGGGCTTTCCTTAGTGTGCTCAGTTCCCCTTCATGAGAAAGCAGATTTTAAGCCCTCCAACAACTCCAGCAACACATTCTTAACTCTTAAGTTTCCCTGTCGGGACATGACTCCCTTCAGAAACTTTTTGCAGCCTGGTTTATCCAGATTCCTGCTCCACACTGAGTTACCATGCAGTGAGTGCCTCTGACTGCTGATGCAATGTGATTTTCACAGTGCATTTGGAAATCACCCTCCCCATCTGCCTTTTTTTGCAAGGCAGAGGACTGTCTTTCCTCCTCCGGGGAGGGATGGGCGATCAAGAGATGCCCTCATCGTGCACCATGACATGGTGATGCCCCTGTGATGAATGCTGCAGTGGGTGCCCAGGGCTGATGCTGCAGCCCCCGTGGAAGCCAGGGCTCTGTCAGTCCTGTGTCTGGTGGGACAAGCTGCTGCTGTCTCCCAAGTATCTAAGCTCCTGCAACCAGATGTTGGACTTTCAGATGCTTTTCTACTTCCTCCTTTTGGATCTGGGGGCTTGGGGGTTGGTCCCTTAGGACATCAGCCCGGTGACCCAGCAAAGAAGAGTTCAATGAGGTGGGAGGCTTGTCCCTGTATGGAGCCCGTACAGCCACGCACGCCGCTGCACTGCTTTTTAAATGCCCGCCCCTGCAGCAGGGAGCCAAACGGGGGAAATTTCAGCCCCTCCACAGATTCCTCCTCTGCCTCGTTCTCATCGCAAGGCCAAAGCTCAGGACAACGTGCCTGGTTCCCCTCACGGGAGCCCAGACACTGCAGATGGCGAATCACACCACTCTGGCATTTCCACGCCAGTTTTCAGACCATTCGCCTCCCAACCTTTGCAGAAAATAAATTCCCCAGCCAGGCTGAACTCGGATGACAGCATCGCATACTATATATAGCCACGGCAGATCACCGCTCGAACCAGGGCCACACATAAACAAACCGCACGGTTCCCTGCGTGGAGAGGGGACGGGCGAATGAACCGCACGTGATGGAGGAGCCTCCCACCCCTGGCTGCTCCAGACTGGGGGGGGGGGGGGGGGGTGTGCTTTGAGATCCTACACCCTCTTTTAATGCCAACACCTTCCTCGAGGGCTCAGCTGTTGGCATAATCCACTGCCCGAGCGGGTTTGCGGGTAAAAGGACGTGCTGGAGGGTGTTGAAAGCAGAGCACGGAAACGCTGAGGGAGTTGCCAAAGGTTATTCCGCAGGGCAAGTGGCATCGCCTGACTTGAATCCCCCTGCTGCCTCCCAGCTTCAATTAGAGAAGCTGTTAGCATCACCCATCCTGCGTACTGCGACGTGGGGCAGAAAATGCCAGCGCAGCCCCACTACAGCATCTGCCCCGCATCTGCCCCCCCGACTCCTGCCCCCACTCCACATCTCCCTGCAGCCCTCCTGCTTGCATCTGCCTGCTCCTGTCCCCGCCTGACCCTCTGCTGAGGTGCACGGGGCTGCACGGGGCTGCACGGGGTGCGGAGCAGAGGGAAGAGGGTGTCGATGCGCAGTGGGGACCCATGCCTGCGCAGCTGGCGGGCCTTGCCCTCCTTCCCCAGCTCCCCCCGAGCACGAGGAGGAGGCAGGGGGTGCTCAGGGGGATGCTCAGAAGGATGCTCAGGAGGCTGTGGAGCATCCAGCAGCCCGACGGTCCTCTCCAGAGCAGAGGGACCGGCCAGCCTGGGAGCGGCTCGCAGCCACAGGTCCCCAGGCTCTGCCTTGGCTCTGAGGAGCGGGTGGGGGTGGCAGAAGGCGTCCCTGCCCTCCCCTCCGGGTACACCCGCATCCCCAGATGGGGCTCTGCTGCAGTGCCGCAGCTCCAGCCCTGCTCTCTCCCGGGGAGCTGGCAGAGGGGACGCCTGCCTTCATCCTTCCTTCATCGTGACACCCTCTCTGGCTGCTCCGAACCCAGCTGCCGGTGCAGCGAGCAGGACGAGCCATTGGGAGGAGCGGCAACTTGCTCCTCTCCTGCTGGGGGACGGAGCCCGTGGGCCCGGGCCCCCCGGGGGAGCGGAGGGCAGTGCGCTGGGTTTGCCCCCGGGGCCCTGCCAGCGCGCACCCACCGCTCGGGGGCTGCAGCGGGTGGGGGGGAACGTGCGACGCCGCGTCCTCGCAGGGCCAGGGAGGCATCGGTACCTCCGTGGGTGAGGTCCCAAGTGGGGAGCCCCGTGGCGTGACATCCCCCCCAGCGTCCTCCCTCCGTCTGTCCGTCCGTCCGTCCCTCCCTCCCTCTCTCCCTCCCCGCCGCTGCTGGGCGAGGGCCACCCAGCACCGAGGCAGATGACATAATTCCCAGCAACTGCACGTTAATCACTCGGCCGCCAGCAACCTCCTTTGCTTGAATCCAACCCCCAGCCCCAGCCACCGCTCCCCTCCCTGACATCATGCGAAAGAAATAATGAAATAAATACCAAGAAGCTGAAGAAGGGAGGAAAGCCGGGGGGAGGGGGGCGGGGGGCGAAATAACCTGATCCTGCTGGGGACTGGCAAACAGGTCTGCCCGCCCCCCCCGCTTATGCACTCTATTTTTGGGTGCTGTCATCTCCGAACGGCCCCGCGGGGCCAAATCCAGGCAGCTGCGACTTTAGGCACAAACAAGCCTCCCTCCCCTCCATCGCAACAGACATCGGCNCCGAGCCTTACTCTTGGCGGGGATGCTCGGGGCTGTCGCTCGTCCCCGGCGCCGCGGGCAGCGGTGGGCAGCGGGCGGGCAGGGGTCGCGCTGGGGATCAAGCGGCGCTGGCTGCGCAGCCGGGTGGCCGCTGCCGTCCGAGGGGTCTCATCTCATTTTGTCATATGTCACCAACACACGCGCGCGCACACGCACACACACACACGCGCGCACACACGCACACACACTCTCGCAGCCACGTTTCCCCCCCCTTCTTGCGGCAAACGGCGGCCAGCCCCGACCCCACCCCCTGTCAAAGCAACAGCCTAACAGCGAGGAAGGGAAGGATGGAGGGAGGATCTGCTCGCTTTCCCTTTAACTCTTCCCTCGCCNAGGGGGGCGGGGGGCGAAATAACCTGATCCTGCTGGGGACTGGCAAACAGGTCTGCCCGCCCCCCCCGCTTATGCACTCTATTTTTGGGTGCTGTCATCTCCGAACGGCCCCGCGGGGCCAAATCCAGGCAGCTGCGACTTTAGGCACAAACAAGCCTCCCTCCCCTCCATCGCAACAGACATCGGCGCGGGCAGCCCAGCCTCCACCCCACCCCCTTTACTCCCCAAAATCNCTCTCGCAGCCACGTTTCCCCCCCCTTCTTGCGGCAAACGGCGGCCAGCCCCGACCCCACCCCCTGTCAAAGCAACAGCCTAACAGCGAGGAAGGGAAGGATGGAGGGAGGATCTGCTCGCTTTCCCTTTAACTCTTCCCTCGCCACCCCCCCAGGACAGGGCTCCACCGGGTCAGGCCATGTCCCTCTCTGGGGATGGTGGGACGCTACGTGGAGCACCCCCCCCGGCACCTTCCCCCATCGGGCTCCGGGACAGGGGACATCTGGGGGCTGGTGGCACCTTAGCTCTGTCCCCCACAGCCTCGCTGTGTCTCATTGGCCTTGTGCCCCGAAAAGAAGAGCCGCCCAATACGGCTGAGTCCTGACCTTGCCCCGCTAAGTGGGTCAGGGGAGGTGTGGGGTGTCTTGGCGACATGGCTGGTGTTTTAGGGGCACAGGCAGCCTATTGATGTGTGGTGGGAGCCATGCCTGTCTGCCTGTGTCCACCCTGAGAGCGTGAAAAACCCATTTTGGTCTTTGGATCCCCCTCATCTCCAGAAGCAGCGCCCTTTGGGGTGGCACAGCCTGAATCCCAGGGGTTCTCCAGCGAGGGTAGGATGGGGAAATAAAGTCAAAGATGAAAGCTTCTTTTGCTACCCCATGGAGAGTCCAAGGACCTGAGCTAGCAAAAGGGGCAAACTCCCCAAATTCCCTCTTACACAGATTAGCTAGAAAAGGGACATGCAAATGGCATGGAGATTTGGCCAACGACTCAAACTCAAGGCAGGGCAGCTCCTGACAGTGACGTAGCATGGAGTTGCCTTCTTCAAGGAGAAACAAGAGGTGCCACAGCTCATGATGCTGTCCATGGATCAGGGCTCCCACACGTGGAGAGGTTGGTGGCACGTGTCCCTGCTCTCAGCTTCATCCCAGTGTTGGGGTTGCTGCAGCAGGGTTGAGTCCTGCAACACACACTGCTGGGCTCCAGTTCTACCCTTGGCCCCTTCCATGGATGTGCAGTGGTTACACCATTCCTGCTCGCCTGATGGAAGCCTCAAGAGGGGGAGAGGAGGCAGGAATTGCTGCCACTTATTTCTGCTGCTTTCCAATGAAATGACAGGTCAGGTAATTAATTATTCGTGCTAATAATGCTGGACAGGCTCCCACAGAATTGCAGGCTGTGCGTATCTCTCTGCACAGGTTGTTGCTGGCAGAAGTCCAGGGGCTGCGTGTGATCCTCCTTGGATGGAAAGGGCAGCTGAGGCCCTCTGACTTACTTATAGTCACCTCTGGGGACCGGGATTAGAGGCTGGGACAAAGCTGTCTCTCCTGTGGGTGGGACTCTGCAGCTTCCCACCAGTACTGCCAAGCAATGGAGCAGTTCAGGTCCTGTGTGGACAACTGGGTGGTCCTTCTGGCTGTTAAATCTGGGAGGGTGAAGGGAGAGAGCAGGGCTGCCGATGGGGGATGGAAAAGTCAAGTCAGATGTGTCTGCCGGGAGTGCCCCACCACAAGTGAAGACATACCCAGGACCCAGCAGGATTATCCCCATCCGTGCAACACAGACAGCCTGGTCTCCTCTGAGAATGGGAGTACAGCCTCTTTCAGGGGGCATGAGAGGGTATGAGGTGTCTCACATGTGAGCTTCCCACACTGCTGCCAGCCTCAGATGAACCCCTCCACAGTCATGACCCAGCTGCACGCCTCCAGGATTGAGCACCAGTGCTGAGACAGCTGCACCTGAGGGCTCCAGCTCCGCTCTCTGACCGTCCAAGGGGCACTGGGCTGCGCCTGGACACTCTGAGGGGATGGGAGTGGATGAAGAGGGAAGCTGCATGTGTCCTCCCGCCCAATGATGGGACACGCCTAGGCTGGGGCAGGGCAAATTTTGTAGCTGAGAGGAAGATCTGATGATGTTGCAGCTCCACCAGGTCAGCCCAGCATCCTATCCCCAGCAGCAGCTGTACGTGGACACCCAAGGAAAAGCGAAAAAAGGACAATACTTCCCCCTAACACTCTCCAACCATTTTCAGCTCAGGGGGTTTCCAGAGGGTGGTGAACTGTCTACAAAGATACGCGAGCAGAGCAAGGTACCAATGGATGTACGCTCCATGGTCGGAGCAGCAGCGTTTCCCAGCTCCTCTTCCTCACTGATGGAAAGGAGAGGTTTTTGCAGGGTCCAGACCCCCACAAGGGCTGAGAGCCTTTCATGTGCTGTGTGTCCCCATGGAGTTCATCGTCACTGCAAGGCATTGCCTCCTGCAGCGTGGGTTGAAGCTCAGAGCCTGTAGGACACTTCACATGGTTTGAGTTCACACAGTACTACCCTCCTCTCCCATTGCAATTGACAAGTCTTTTTATAAGACTTCTTTATATTCTGGGTTAGCACTGGGCAGCAGGTTTTCTGCTCTCCTCTTCCACGCTACTGTTGATCGCTTTCCAAGAAATGCTTGCAGATGTCATCATTTTCTATGGCAGGCCAGGACGAGTGCTCTCTCCGGAGGACATTGCTCTGCCTCTGCTCCTTGTCCTCAACACGGCCCCACTAACATCTCAAGTGGACGTTGTTTTCCCTTATAAGCTGAGTGTTTTGTGCGTCTTGATGTGGTTATCATGCTCCAGCCGTCAGATTGTAGCGAGTCCCAGGGAGAAGGTGCCAACTTTAACATATGCCTGAACAGTTCTTTTCAGACATATACAAACTGGAACAATGCCTCGCTGAGAATATGCTTGTTGATGCAATTTGCCAACTGTGGTTTCAGATCTGCTCTTTTCAGCAAGTACCAACTATTTGTAGACAGTGCAAAATCTTGGATAGCCAGGGACTGGTGGGGTCTCTGGAAGTCTCTCTCCAGGCCTCGAGAACTAGCAGGGAAGACAACCTAGAGCTGAGTGAAAACCTGCGTGAGTATCACAAATAATGTCTAGCTCAAATGCTTTGCCTCCAAGAACTTCGGTCATTTTTCTCTTTGCTTTAGGAAGTGGCCAGCACTGGGCACTCACTTTGTTTCTCTACCACACAAACCATGAACAAGTTCTTACCTCGTGGAAGCAGGACTTTGCTCAGCTCCTCACATCTGCTGGTTGAAACATCCACCAGTGCTTCCCACATCCGTGGACCTCATCATTCAGGTAGGAGGTAGTCAGGACATGGCTCTAGTACACCTAGACCTAAGGCTGCCTGGCACAGAGCCAGCCAGGGTGTCTCCGCTCCGGCATGTCCTTGGAAACAGGATGGACAACCCTCGGCTGGTAGCTGGACTGTCCCTAACTTCTTCTTATGGATTTGCAGACACTGTGGCAATGCTTTATGGAAGATCTGGAAGAGTATAACAAGCCGGGTTCAGGGTTGTGTCTAAGGAGATGGGCAAGCTCGCCAAGTGGGCAATGAAGACTGCCAGATCTGACAAGGCAGAGGTGTTTTCTCACCACCATCCATTAGGACGTGGCTCTGCCATTGCCCACGTGTCTGCCTTCAGCTTGCAAACTCCCAGGGCAGGGATCACATCCGTTCTTCACTGATGAAACCTCCTGTAAGCTGGTAGCATTGGATGTCAAAATGTCAACAAGTTGGTCCAAGACCAAGAGGGTCAGCACTTGAACTGCCTGTTCTCAATGGAGGACTGCCAAAGGCATATGTGTTTAAGACAGCAAATAATCAAGAGACCATTGTTCATAGCAACCTCAGTGGAAATATTTTTGTGTGTGTATGTGTGTGTGTGTGTACGTGCTGGCATCCAATTTGGCAATGGTTACTCAGCACAAGTGGGCGGCCTGTCCCCTTCTCTCAGCTGGAGTCTCCTCCTCCTCACAAGGACCCAGAAGAGGGATGAAACTAGAGCAGATGGTTTGGGGGTGCTCAGAAATACCAATGCCAAGGTCTGTCTCATCACCAGCTAGAGCTTTATGGTGTGCTGAACATGCTCAAGACCAAAGAGGTCTCTCCAAGGAAAGGGGGATGCAGGGGGCTGCGAGCAGCTCTTGAGAGATACTGATGGTTTCCGCTTTTGGTTGGATTTTAAGGAGAAGGAGCAGAAGTGGAGATCTTCGAGGTATTGTGCGAAGTATGGGGTTCTGTGTCAAATCTTCCCTCCCCAAGTCCAAGGGAATGTGAAGCACTGATGCTGAAGGAACACCAAGAGATGCCATGCTGGTTTTGCTAGGAAAAGGTCTCAGGTCTTTCTCCAATTGAGAATCCAAGAATACAAGCATGGTGAGCTAGCTGCAGCAGGCATGCTCCAGATTATCTCCTCTTTCGAGTGCCATACAAGATCTTCACAGTCCTCCAGTGAAGAAACTCACAGGCTCCCATTGAAAGCTTTGCTGCTGCTCTTATCCCCTCAGAAGTGAATGGAGAGATTTGTCCTAACCTCCATCCCCCTCCACAGCTCCCGGCATTTTGTTATCTCTGAAGCAACATGCCGCTGCTAGAATCAGCTGAGATGAAACCGAGCTGGCTCCTACACACCTTGGGAGCTCAGGCAGGGTTGCTTCCCACACAGTGTCTTTCACCCAAATTAAACAGCTCTCAGCTGAGCTCTGCCATCCATCATGCCAACCCGCAGACAGAGCTCGGTTTTGGCAGCTTTCTACACGCTTGGGTTCATGTTTAGCGGGGAAAGAGTCAGGACCTCTTTTTTTGAATATGTTGCAAGGGGCGCAGTCAAGGAGGCTACAGGGACATCCTTGAAATCACGCTGAAATCAGTGGGAGGCTGATAGTTGTTAAAGATAGTAAAGACCTGGGCATTGAGGGCAGTTTTCAGACTGCCCACTACAGCATTCAGGATTCAAGGGGGCAAAGATAGATGTAGACTATCTGCTCCCCAGGGCTGTGTCACTCCACAAGGAAGTGTCACTGGGCTTCTGCAGTAAAAATAGCCCGTAGACCTTGACACAGCATCAAAGGAAATAACAGCTGATGTTACAAGGACTTTGCTGGGCTGGGATTAAGATGCATTAGGACACCCAGCCTCAGATGACTGAATGCACTTGGACTTTGTCAGTGATGTCTGGGTGTCGTTCAGTTGGTGTCTACATCAGCGCCAGGTGAGCAGCTCTCCAAGCTGCATTGGCTGTGTTGACTGGAGGTCAGTTCAGCTGCCCATGCCCATGTCTAATAGCACTGTAGGTGTCCCAGAGTATTTCAGGCACCTACACAGAGCTGATAGACATGGCATAGGGTCTCTGTTAGCATCACCTACGGTGGCGATTCTTGGTGGAGACCAAATACTGCCTGTTTTCTCCTGCAACTAAGGTATCAGCCCATGTGAGTTGGCATCTGTGCTGACAAGTGTCAGATCCACAGGCTCACGTCCAGCTATTTGAGGTGGGAAACTGAGGAGCTTTGGCCATCTCAGCTACCTGTGCTGGAGACATCTGCACTGTTCGTGCCCATGTCTGCACTTATTTCAGGTGTCTGCAGCCAGCTTTCCTATCAAACCTCCTGCACAAAGGACTGATTTCTGGGGTGATATTAGCAGCTCTCCACTCAACCTGGTCTATGGGTGGTAAACAAACGTCTCACAGCTCTGTGTTGCATAGGCTTCACCCTCGGCTCACCAGATCAGCCACTTCAGCAAGGTGGAAGTCTCTATCTCTTTGCCACAGAAAGGCTTTTGGGAGAAATCATCATTAACTCAGTTTCTAACTTGCTTTTCAGATCCCCTTTTGGTGAGGGTAGCCTTGGCTAGCAGATCCTTCAGCCTTTTGCTCTTTGCTTGCTGGAGAGCAGCCTGGGGGAATGACCTTAGACTCAAATTACATTAAGAAAGGTCCTCGTGAAACAAGGCTGTTCTCAGAGCCAGAGTTTACAGGCATCCTAGGCAACCGCCTTGGGCTTTTTCCAGTCCTTCAGGGAGAAACACAGCCCCCAGAAATCAATAACTGAGTTCTTTTGAAAGTCAGCAGGACTTTGGCTTGATCTAAGCCACTCTCTTCAGTGATTTCACTGTGCTGAAAGCAAACAAGGGTCCCTAAATGAGAGCCCTGGATTCAAGCAACCCGAAAAGGATCAGCCCTGACTGTCTGTCCCATTGCAAGGGTACGGCTTGCTTAATGCCCACTGATCATGTCTGTGACCTTACCCTTCTGGCCACTGGGCTGCCCAGCTCCCCCCTACACAGAGCCAGACAAGGGGACGCAAAGGGTTTTGACTGAAAATACCTCTGTTGTTTTAAGTGGAAACACCACTCTGAGGCTCTGCTGAAGCAGGGAGAGTCAATCCTTCCCTCTTGCATAGGGCTCGCCCTCAAACTAGTTTCATCTTCAGATATTCTTCCTCATACTCTTTAAATCCAGGATTTCTTTCCTGACTACATCACCCCAAAGGCTTCTTGGTTCACGTGCACCCCAATAAACACCCTACCCCCTCCCCCTGTCTATCTTTTCCCCTCTTCGAAACACCCAAAATAGGAAACACAGCTTGCTTTTATATTAATTCCTCTCACAACAGACTTTGCTGTCTCTGTGTATCTGCACTACAAGTCCCAGACTTCCCTCAAGCTTAGATTAATGGACTTGGAAGGCCTTGTTCCACTGCTTCTTCCCCATCCTGATGCATCTCTCCCAAAGGAAGTTGCCATAAACCAGCAACTTTCCTAGCTCTTGGAGGAGGCAGGCTGAGGACATCCTGCTATAACCCCTCCTCCCAGCTCAGCTCACTACTGGGCCCACCACAGGTCCCTTCTGATGCTGGAGCACCACATAGTCTGCTGTGTGGTCCTCCTCCCCATGGACAGGAGATGGGTTTTGAGCCCAGTTTAACAGGGAAGATGCCTAATGCCCATTCACGTGATCAAATCATAATTAATTGTATGTAATATGCTTGATGAGCAAAGAGGCTCATATGCTTTATCAACTGCAAGGCTGAGGGACGTGTCAGCCAAAGAGCTCCACGTCCCACCAAAGGGTCAATCCTGCATCCTGCTTGTGTGCCTGTGGTTCAAAGAGAACAAAGAAAAATTGAAGGAAGTTCAGGAAAGGACCACATTTATAATGGCCTGAGAAACCCGATTCATGACCAGAGATGTAAAGAGGCTGGTCGGGTTTGTGCAAGAGGAGGCTGAGACGTGGGTGGGTCACGGACTGACACCAATTGCACTGTGAAGACTTTTCTGGGGGTTCATAGCTCATCAGCGTAGCTGGGAAAAGGCACAATGAAAAGCAATGATGGGAAGATGTAGCTGCTTGAATTCCCAAGTTCACCCGTTTTTCAACAGTGAGGGTGTTTTACCAGCTGGACAACTTACAATTGGATCCTCTCCCAGTCTTTAAACTGAGCCCATCTGTGTTTTTAAGTACTTAGTTTAACCCCAGAAATTATGATCCGGACAAAAAAAAAAAATTAAGTTGTTAGCCACATTCTGAAAAGGTTTTAGAGTAGATGCACATAACGACCCCTTGGAAAACATAATGAACCCATGCACCTTTCAGAAACAAACTCCAGGATGTTTTAAAATATGTTTGTGCTACGCCTAGTGTGATATAGCAACAGCTGAAGGTCATAGGCGCTGTATAAATAGAAAGGAGATTTTATTGTGACATGTCCATCCGGAGCCGTTGCTCTTGGGTATGCCATCTGGGATGGGAACAGGAGCCTGTGCATTCCTACTATTACAAAGAAAAAGAGATCCTTGTCCTTGCAAGGAGCGTAAGATGATACCGTGTGCGGGGTTAGCAATGAGGTTCTAACTTTCCTCCTGATTTTACCGATTCTCAAGAAAAATCAGGCATGTCACGGTGAACTTTGGAATGCAAAATCCTCCCATGGGGATTAAATTACATACCCAAGCAGGGAGAAGAAGGAATGTTTTCATCCATAGAGAGCATTTTCTATCTGTTGCAGAGTGGTTTACAATGACTGTGCTTCTAATTTGGGTACCTCAGTGTCCCCATCAGTAGAGGTGATAGGGGATCTCTGATGTCCTTTAGCATGTGCTGGTAGGACTTTATACTAGTGTCTGAAAATGTGCTATCAAGGACCTTTTCTGGAGATGGCCAGAACCCTGCTTCATGGAATTTCTCTGTGCCATCCATCAGCTCTTTGCACCCAGTCATTCATGTTCCTCATGTATTTGGGTGATAAAGTCTTCAGGGTCTGGAGCAGTGGATGCTGCACTCTTGGTCCATGCCAGAACAACAGCTTCAGGCGGTAGCCTGCAACAACCAGTAATGATCACTCCAGCAGCAACCTGTGGATGTCCTGAAAGAAGGGGAGCACGGGAAGCTGTGGGGTAGTAAATACCAAAATTGTTTAGCAAAACCAGAGAGGATGAAACACTGAGATGCAGGAGCTTCTGGCTGAACAGCCAGCAGAGATCTTTGCTGGTGCAGTGCACTGCAATTACTGCTGCTCCTGAAGCAATGAGTCAAGATGAGACAGAGAGAAGACACGACCTTCACTTTCATTGCTTGGTGTCAAGGATAACTCATGGTATTTACTTAAGGAAAGCAATTAGAGAGAGACACAGGCTGTAAATCTTCAGACGTCATTGCTGGACAAGAGCCAAAGAGCCTTTCAGCTCTGTCTGTGCGAGGTCCCAGTTCATCTAATGGGGGTATCTGCTTCACCCATGAAGGCAATAATTTTATGTCCCGTCCCATGATGGGGTGAACCCCAACTGGGTTAGGGACCAGAGAGCTGTGTGTGCTTGGTGAGGACCTTTTCTATGGAGACCTGACCCTCGCTTGGGAGCAGGTCCTCTGACAGCTGCTCAACGCAACCTCCTCCTTCCCCATGATCCCACACTTGGGTGGTGTGTTTGCACCATGGATATGGATCAGGAGCAGCACCCTGTCCCCCCACACCTCCTTTTGCAAGGTAAAGGTTGTCTGCATCAGTTTGAGCAGGAAAGCACGGATGACTCCCCAGATTACTATTGCCTGCTACTGTGGTCTGTAAGGAACTTGCTGATCTAGGTGGCATGCTGAGGAAGACCTGAAGGTGAGGGATGCTGTAGCCACGGCAGCGTAATCAGAAACTTTAGCAGCACAGGTAGTGCTAGATGTACTCCAGCTGGGCCTTGCTTCTCCCACTTCAATACAGGCTTGCTTGGTTAATTTGGTTTTTTGTCCCTAGGATTATTTTTAGCAAGTGGCCAGGATGGGGTCTGTAAGTCTCATGAAACATTGAAGCATGTAGAAGTGGCTTGTTGGAAACTCATAGGAAAAAAAAGAAGGAGGGTGCCAGTGCTTCTCCACAGTGTGGAGGGAGTGACTGTTTCTTCCCCTCCTCAAAGGACAACTCGGAGCATGGCATTATAACCACAGAGAGGAAAATCTTTGCTCTCCTGCTATGATTGCTCATACGGTATCGGATTGTGTGATGGGTCACACCTATTGATCACAGCAGGCTAAAAAAGAAACAACCCACAAATAACTCCTGACATCCCCAGCTGTGCGAGAAATCCTGAACAAAGGACTCTTGGGAAAGCTGTTGTTGGTATTTCTCTGTCCCTCTGGAAAATACTTGGGACAGGTTTGTTTTAAGCCAGATGACTGGGGCTCACTAAATGTTTTTGCAGGTGTTTTCTTAGCAGGACTGACTTATCTCATTCCTTGATCCAACCCTTCCTGGAAGAGCATCACCAGCCACATTGGGATGGGCCACTGCTACCGCTGTTTAGCCCTGTGGTGTTCCCATGTCTGCTCTTGCTACCAACAAAACTGGTACACGGGCAGATGGTTAAGACAGGAAGGCAAAGATGACTCTCCTGTTCCTTCACCAAAGCTAGTAATTTCGTGTGCTGAATCTGACCTTTGAATTAATGAAACTGCATGATTTGGGCAAAAAGAACTGTAATAAATGCATGACAGGGAGGCTAAGGGGGCGATAATTTTTGGATTGTGCTTTCTTTAAGGAAACTCAGGCCCAGATGGTGCTCGGGTGGAGAAGCAAAGCATGGTCACTGCAGAGCACCAGGGACACATCCAGAGCTTCCACCAGGACACAGCAATGGGAAGGGTCAAGAGGCTGTAAGAGACGCCGTGGGGAGAAGCGGTGCGTGTGATGCTGAGGGGTGCAAACTATGGGAAAGGGAGGGACAGACATACAGCAAGAGCAGGTGGGTCAGCCTCCCACCCAGCCCAGCTTGCTGCTGACCGGGGCTAGGGTGTGCGGGGCAGCAGGCAGTCCCCTCAAAAACCACTTACTGATGCTCCACCGGATCCCATGTGCTCTCTGTGGACTGACCAAGGTGAGGGACACGTGAGAAGAGGAGACAGCCAGGCACCATGCCTCTCCTCCCCCCTGCCTCTTTCTTTCTCTCTCCCTCCCCCTCTTTCTTGTTTTTACACCGCAGAAAAAAAAAAAAAATTGTTCCCCACATAATGATGATTCGGCCAACAGGTCAAGTCAAGCATGATAGATTTCATTTTCGAGCTGGGGTCAGGCGGTAAATTGCCTTAATGCTGCTGGCACGGAGATTGCCATGCTGAGAGGCTCTTGCAAATGAGGTCCTCCCGGTATCGCTCAGACCTACCCTTTCTGCAGGAGCAACACCTCGGGTTGTTCAGGGACTGAGGGGCCCAGCCATAAGCAGAAGGGGCTTTGAGAGCAGCACCAGGCTTGTAACTCATGTCTTAGGGGCATTTTCCACTTTATAAGGGGCAACAGCAACATGCTTGCTTGATATATGAATTATCTCTGCTGCCAAAGGGTCCACAACATAGTACAGGGCACACTGGGTACTGCATGTCCATGGCAGGTGGGAGAAGGCAGAAAATGACTTTTCTAGAGCAAGAGAGGTCCAAAGGGAGTGAGGAGTTGCAGGTTCCTTCCAGGGAGCAGGGCTGAGAAAGCTCCAGGAGACACCCAGGCCCCGAAACGAACCCAAGAAATAAATCCATCCCGTTGCAGAGAGATGGAGAATCAGCCAGGGAGGGGAAGGTTTATTTAGAGAAACAACCGTGGGCTGTCTGCCCACATCAGGCTTTTAGCTGATGATCTGCACGTGCCATATGTGGGGGCGGCTGGGGGAAGGAGTCCACTATTATAAGCCTTACAGCATCTCTACCAAATCCTGCTGCAGGCTGCGGAGGGCCTGATCCAGCAGGATCCCACTTCTGGTGTCACCTTCTCTGACCTTGGCCAAATCAGAGACAAGCCCGTGGCAAGTTGCTGATGGCAAACACCGGCAATTCTAAGACACTGGATCCTTTGAAGGATTACCCGAGATTTCAAACGTGCCCAGAAATCCGCGTATGCCCTGACCATCCTCTGCCAGGGCAGGCAGGGAAAATGTGGGAAAGGTTAAAGGGAGAGATGGTCTGGAGAGGGTGGAGATGTGCAGATTCACCCACTCCTGAGGAGGATGCAGTCTGAAACATCAATGATCCTTGGGATTAATGGTGTTCTGGGCGCTGAATCCATTCCCTTTACGTTTCTCATTCCTCCAGACATGGCCAGCACCTGACAGCGATGTGAATCAGCACGGGATAATCTATCTCTTTCCTTCTCCATTTCTGCCTCCGTTAAACATCACCTGCTCTGGGGAAGGCTCTGTCCACCGTAATTAAGGTGAATAGATCTCCTGTAGCAAAGGGCACTTCCCGGCTCGTTAACACAGGGGAGGACTCAGCAAGGGTGCCTCCTCCTTGCCCTGGAGGAGGACGCAGTGCTGGGTATCCCAGGGGGTCTTGCTGCTGTGGGGTGCCAGGCATTTAAATACATGGATGGAGACATGTGACCAAGATGCTCAGCGGTTTTGGGGTCCCAGGGGTCAACCACGTCTGATTGCATCGGAGCAGTGGGGGAGCTTTGGTGCAAGCCTGTGCTTGCATAGGGCATGGAGCTCTTTGTTCTCGTTATTGCAGGGACTGAGATCTTCCCCTATGGGTTAGTTTGATCCATCTTGTTGGAGCTCAAATGTACTTTGCCATCCCAGCTAGCTGTAGCTCCTCTCAGCATCCTGAAGGTGCCTGCTAGCTGGGCTGGAGCAGGAAGGGCTGAGATGTGAGGGCTGGGTGGCCATCAGGAATTAACACATGCCCAGCAGGGCCACAGCCCACAGCACTGTAGGCTGTGAGACCAGTAGCTCACATGAGCACATGAATCTCCCCTGGACAGCATAATTTTTGATACAGCTCAGAAGATGATGGCCGTTTCTTGCCCTTGTTCATCCCTCACCCATGCACACGCCTGGCACCCACAAAACCCATCCCAGCTCATGCAGAAGTGGGAACTCCTGCTGTCAGAGGGATGGGGCAGTTCAGTGCTGTGGCTTGATGGCTTTGGGTGGTGTTCCTCCTTTCTCCTCTCAGCCTTGCAGCTCTCAGAGCCAGGGGAAGGATGCTGAAGGACCTGCCAGCCTCACTCCACCAGGCTCTCTTAAACCCAGTGAGAAAGCCTTGAAAACACATTCACTTCATGGACTACTTTGCTACACCCTCTTCTCATATGAGACTAGAGATGCTTCTCCTACCCAGAGTTTACCTGCAGGAGGTGATAAAAGGGAAGGAAACCCTCATTTGCAGCGTGTGCCCTAAAAACACGTGCCCTGATGCAAAATCAGCCATGGAACAGTTAGGTCTGCTGCTGGGTGACCATTCCTGGGTTCACCCCCAGGGCCCCATGGACAGCAGCAGCACCAAAAAGCATTGCTCAACCCGGCCTTGCGGGCTCCCTGCTCTGCCTGCTGCCTTGTGCTGCCTTCTGTGCTCACACAGCGCCGTTCGGCCAGTACAGCTCGGCCTCCATCCCTCTCCTCCTGCCTCTCTCTGCAGGGATGCTTCATGATGTGCCCTGGGTGAGCCTCCCAGGAACCACCTGGGATGGAGGAGGGGAAGAGCAGGGTCATTAGTGCAAAGAGCAATGAGGTCAAGAGGGCTTTCATGCCTCAGGATCTTAATTGAAATGGGTTTCTCGTCCTTCCCCACCCCCCCTCCTCCCCCCTTCCCACCAACTTGTTCAGGCTCCATCAAGGGCACCCGATTAACGGCTCTCCTGGCCCGGTGCTGTGCACTCTGCATCCCCAATGAAATGCTCGCATCCCTTTAATTACATGTCAAGATATGCAGGGTTTTTTTAATAGCCCTGTGCTCAGGAAGATTCATGGAGAGCTCAATTACCATGTGGTGAGGAGGTAGGGAGGGTGGAAAGCTTCGGGTAGGAAAACTGTGGAGGAAACGGGGATTCCAGACCCATGGGACCAGGGCACTGCCTTAAATGTGCCTTGGCTGTGCTCAGACCTGAGCTGTGCTTCCCACCTCACCAGACTGTGAAAACTGATAAATGCCATCATGTCTCTTGAATGCAGAAGAAAACCCATCTCTGAGACTTTTCATGTGATGAAACTGTTAAGCCCCCTAGATGAGCTTGGAAAGCAGCACAATTGAAACTGATAAATGCTTACGGCCAGCCTGCATCTGCTGGAAACACTTCAGTTTGTTTATTTGCAAAGATCTACTAAAACTGGCCGCTTCCACGCTTGAGGTGGAGCTCCTTCATCTCCAAAGTGACAGCCAGTCCTGGGGCATCACCCTCAAGGGAAGCTAGGATGGGTCGCCCCATGGGTCATCTTTCATTAGTGAGGGATGTCCTGAAGGACCAAAACCAAGCAAAGGGCTGCCTGGCACGACCCTGTAGAGGTCTGGGTAGATGCTACCATCTTTTCTTTCTTCTTCATACCAAATCCTCTGAAGCCACCTCCTTTCCCGTGCGTCTTCTCATTAAAGATGTCCTGTAAAATGCACCTGAGCGATGTGGAGAGATGCCCGATGTGCCTTCTTGCAGCTGACCGAAGGCTGGATGCCAAGTGATGGCACTCTCAAAGAAGGCGTTTGGATGTTTCAGTACAATTTGTCCTCCCAAGGAGGCTTGGAAGTGGAGCAGGAGAAGAGGCAGCACAGTGGGAAGCAGCAGGCAAGACAGAGGGCTAGAGGCAGGACACATTGACATCTTCCATCTTCCCATGATTCAGTGCCAACCGTAAATGCATGCAGCTCTTGCCGCAGGCCACCGCCTTGGGTCAACTTCGTCTGCTCTCTGGCTGACTGCTTCAGCCTCAGACCTGGCCAGAGCCAGTGTTGCACCTGGAAAAAGCCTTTTATAATCTTGATAAACTTTCAAATCTCAACATAAACCTTGCAGTGATGATAGTGGGATTTTGGCGTTGCCCTGGTAGGATGTAATGCATTCTTTTTAGCTTCTGGGGAGCCCACAACACAGGACAACTTCGAAGTCAGAGAAATTTAGTGTTCCAAAATAACCATAATTTCTCCAGGAAGGCACTTTAGCAGGGCTTCTCAGATGGCAATATGAACAGACAACTGACTCCAGCCCCAGACTCCCCTCCATCTCCCTGGGCTACAGTGGGAGATGACACACTCCACTTGCACGTGGTTCAAAATTCATGTGAGGTGATCTCCACGAGGTCCCACCCAGCACTCCAAGCATGGCCCCATGATCCCAGTGTGAACCTAATGATGGGAGATCCTGGACTATCTGTTGTGTAGAGCTATGGCTGCATTCTCCATTTTGGATCACAGCTCCACGGTTGCAATGCTGGTGCTTCCCACTCTCCCTCCCATCGCTCTACAATTCACAGTTGCTTTTCCATTTTGATGCCTGTAATGGAGTGATGCAGGAGGCAGGAGAATGGTGGAGCGGTCAGTCCCTGCACCGAAATAAGGAGAATGGTGCCTCTATCTGGACAGAAACCCCACGACACAGGGAAAGGAGACTGGAGAGAAGCACGTCCAAGCTTTGGTGAAACCCTTCAAAATTTCTGTGCTTTAAGATAAAAATTTAAAATTTTAGAAACTGCTTGGGTAGGATTCCAGAAGGACCTGGGAAGCTGACCAGACTTCCAGCACTAGTGTGTTGATCTCACCCCAGTGGAAAGCCGTGAGCTTCCCAAGCTCAGTGGTCCTCACCTTCGCCCTCCCAGGATGCTCAGCCATGCATGGCCTTGATGAAGTTGCTCCTTTTCCTCAGTACATTCTGGGGGCCTTGGCTGTCTGGGAGGCATCACACTGTGGTTCCTTTGGTGGGATCTCATTATGTGATGAGCTGAACATCTGGATTAAAATAGATCAAATAGGCACTAAATCCTAAATAAGCCTGAGAGCTCAGCAGCAGCCATATGCTTCCTACTGACAAGCTCAAAAAAAATCTCTCCTTGCCATTAGCTCGCACTACATGCAGTGTTTTATCCTCCTCCAACCTCCTCTGAGAGCAAACCTTCCTGCTCTTCTTCCCCAGCTGTCCCTGCTCTGGCCATCCTCTGAACCAGTAGCCTGAGGCTCTTCTTAGGCAGGGATGTCTGAGAGCACACATCACATCTGAGCTCTGTTAACTAGAAAATGGGTGGGCATTTACCCCACTGTGCAAAAGATTTTGTGGTATTAATTAAAGGAATACTAATAATAATAATCAAAGGGAGCTGAGAAAGAAAGAAACCCAGAGCTTTGTTGTTTAGCGCTCATGCTTGGCTCAGAAAGGGTACAGCTAGCAAAAATCCTGTAACAGCACTGTAAATATTAATGTTTTGCTGCCTGTATCCCTTTGAGGTCAAGAGGAATGCGGAGGTCTGGTGGACTCTGAGAGCAGCTTCTTCTTTGGCTGAGGAACAGGGAGGGTGGGATGGGCCCAAGGGCATTGCAGATGCGAGAGGCTGCAGGACCTGCAGAGATGCGGCTCTTCTGTGGGCATCACACAGGCGGACTCTGCGCCGGCTCTGCCGCCTGCTGGGGCTGCTCCATGCAGGAGAGGACAACCTGTGACCGGTCTCGGCTCCACAGAGGCTGGGTGTAGCTGGCTCTGCTGATGCCGTGCGTGGGTGCGAGCATCACTCCAGGGAGGACTCAGGGATGCAACTTTTCAATGCTGCTTTTGTGGCCTCCTAGTGCAGAAAATAAGGTGTGGCCATTGCCTTTAGGTCATGAGCCTTATTTAGCTTAGCAAGACAAGGGCTAAGGTCTTGCGAGGCCTTGGCAGACTTGTCTTGGGCTGAGCTTTTTTTAGCCGGTTTTAGCCGTAACAGCATATTGCCCAATGGTCAGATGAGCGTTGCTGGCTGTGACAGCCAATCTGCCCAGCGGTCGGGTGATGAGCATCTAGCTTTAGCTAAGCTTTTTGCAATTGTGCGGTTTCGCCCTGAAAACATTCTACCAGTCAGTAAAGGTCTAAAAAAAATAAGGGATCCTTGTATAACCCTATCTGCTGACCGGTAGGACAGAAGCGCCAGCAGCGGGCTGCTTGATGAAGTATGAAAACAGCACCAGTGGCTCCCAGCGCCAACCAGAGCAACACTCCCACCCTCAGCACCTCCAGCAGAAAATCTGGGGTGCTGGTAACTTGCCATGACAACTCTAAGGAGGGGTGGGCACAGCACCAGAGGTGGTCAGAAGCCTATGTATAACAATAATAATTGCATTATTAGTAGGAATTAGCAGTAATTGGATAATTTGGACACTACATGTCGGTCTCACTGCAACAAGGCTAACAAAAATGACTTGCTTTACTGTGATACGATCATTAATGAGACTAATGCTAAACTCCCTGCTCTGTGCGTGGGGTCTGCTCCCTTTTTGCCTGCCGCTAAATTTTGAGCGTAACACTTCAAAGATAATAACCTGGAAATGGCATCAGCTGCTGTGCATGGAAAAATCAGGACAGCCCATGACCTAGGTTGGCTGGAGAAACTCTCTCTCCTTCTCTGCCTCCTTTACCCTCCCAGAACCCAGTTTGAGGGAGAGGATGGTGGTAGGTGAGCTTTGAGCTGAATCAACCATTTATTATTTATTAGTAATGAGCTGAAATGGGAGTATGGAGATGTCCCCCTGGTATTGCCTTCCCTCTATCACCCATGGGATTGGTGGCCTCAGGACATGACTGAAGGTGAAGGATGCACAGGGCAGCCTGTGTGCAATAGTTCACAGGGGACAAATCCTGGTGGGGGAGGTCGGAGGGCCTGATTTGGGCTCGCTGATACCTCTTGGTAGAGGGAAGGATGAAGTACCCACCTCCAGGACGCACAGCCTGAAGGAACCAGCTCTCCATTTGCAGAGACATCTCCCCAGCCTGCCCCAGCTTCCCATTTTTTTGCAGAAAAAGCATTTTTTTTTGCTGCGGAAGGGGCTGGTTGTGCTGTGATAGTGCAGGATCCACGTGCTCCTTTTTCCTTCTGGGCAAGATTGCATGATTTTACAGGCTGATCTCTTGATTCTTTCAGAGGGGAAACGAGGGGGCAGGAGAGGAAATGACATACCCTAGGAGGGGAATTGCTAACCGAGGAGCACCCCCCGGCTTTGTTTTGGCTGATGAATGCCTTCCTTCCCCCTGCTCTGTTAGCCTTTCTTTTTGCATCCTGGGAAAGGTCTGAATTTCGGCCGAGGGAAAGTGCTGGGGGAAGGCGCGGGGTTGTGGGGGAAGGGATGCTCTCCCTGCACCGCCTCTCCTGCCTCCGGTCCTGTCTGCTTGTGGCCGATCCCTTCGCCGCACAGGGTGATGGTGATGTGGAGCGACACTTGACTGTGCAGAGCGGGGAGACGGCAGCCCCCCGCCAGCCGCTCCCCCTCCCGCAGCACTGGGGCCAAGCCGACATTGCCCCCGGGGAGCTGCTCCCATGGTGCCAGTCAGCACCCTGCTCCCCACGGCCAGCCCTCCGGCTTGGAATGAGGTTGTCTGAGGGGTCCCAGGGATCTGGGGCGTGATGGAGGAGGTGTTAAATGGGACCTGGTGTGGCAGGGCTAAAAAAATGCCCCTGGTCAGTTGCTGGTGAAGAATCATCCATGGATGGGACTGTGTGGTGTTGGAGGGCAGGAGCATTTCTGGGACCGGGACTCATGTGACTTGCAGATTTGAATGATGGACTGGGGGAGACATACCCAACAGCTGATGGTGAAAGGTGCCCGGCTTCACCTCCTCATGGCTCAAATGCAAGCAAAGCTGTCCCTTCTCCATCCCCAGCCTCCCCTTTCTCCATCTCCAGCCTCCCCTTTTCCATACCCAACCTCCTGGCTCCTTCTGCTCACCCTGTGCTTGAGAAAAGCTTCCTGCTGGCTGTCACACACTGTGCTGCCATGGGTTTGACTTGGCTCCATAAAACCCAGCCTTACAGGACACCAAGCTCCGTGCCATGGGGCTGAGCTCAGAAGCAATGCTCTGCTTCGAAGCCTGGAGCCAGGAAAAGAAAGAAGGGAGGCTCCGTGTCTCCCCTTCATACCCAAGTTCAGGGCGAGGGGAACCTGAAAACACTGTCTGCAGAAAACAGACATGATTTCTCACCCCTGGATCGAGAAGACACAGGGCAAGGGACATGACCTAGTTTTGGATGTCAGCATTTAATATTTCCCCTGCAAGACAAGCCAACCTGGCTTCCTATCCCTCCCACTTCTTGGCCAAGCAGCCAGGCTGGGCTGGCCCACTGCCTTCCTGGGTCTTACGAGCTCGTCAGCATGGGATGGAGGGGAAAATGTGACTGTGCAGCCTCATCAGGCGCCCAGATGTGCTGCTGATTCATCTGCTAATTGCGTAAGCGCCAGGAGTGGGATGCACTCACAGCCGCTTGCTCTAGCAGGAGCTGTGCAGGAAAGCATCTGTTTCCTATTTGTTGTGCACCGGCACGGGGGCTGCGTGGAGGGACCACCCTCCCTGTGGGAAAGGAGAAGGACCACCCATTGCTCAGGCTACAACATGGACCAGGGCAGAGGGCTCAGGATCGGGTGCAACACCTGAAAACCACAGCTGCAAGAGGTGAAGCACCTGGAAAAGACAGCATCGTCATGCTATGGCTGGTGGGAACCAGGTGAGCGGATCCAGAAGCACTCAAGAAAGGCAACAAAAGGTGGCCAAACCCATCCTCCCATCTCGCTGTTCAAAACCCAGAGGCGTGTTTTGCCAGTCTGAGTGATCAAGTGGCTCTCACAAAGGGACAAGGAAGAAATCTCTATGCGATGCTTCATGCACTCATTCATGTAATTGTGTGGATATAATTTGATTATTCCTTCCTAGATGTTTAGCATCACAAAGGGAAAAGCTGCCTCCAAGCTGAGCCCTTGGAGCTACTGCTATGAGACTGGTCCGGGGGAAGATGGGTCAGAAACTGGGTTGGAGATGCTGCAGCACAGTTTATGGCATTAAAAATATCCTGTCTCAGCCCATTGCTGGCTCCCAAGCTCCTGGCTGTGCCTGTGTCAGGAGTAAATCAGACTGCCAAGTGCACATGAGGGGTCCTGTGTTTCCTTGCCACAGTCCAGGTGTCACAAAGATCACAAAAGCTTTTTAAAATTTCCTGTGACAGATTCACTTCCCTTGGCCTGAGATCCTGGAGCTCCCCTTGGTTCACCCCATGCCTCGTCAGCCAGGGAGACACTGCACCGAAGGAGTCAGGCAGCTCCTGGCACAGTGTTTCCAGATGTGGGGATCAACCTGAACCATCATGAGAACGTGCAAAGGCTTACCAACCCATCCCATTGCCCCAAGACCATGAAGAGGAGTGTGGGGCGCTGTTAATTTAATTGGCGTTGCCTGGATGTGAAATATTCTCCCAGCAGCAAATAGGTTGGGCCCTTCTGGAGTAGATGTAAAGCCCAGATACCGCTTTTGCCCCAGCGCACATGGAAATTAATTTGCTTTACTGGAAAGACACAAGCATCAACCAAACACACTGGGTTTTGTAGTCTTCTGCCAGGACTACAAATTCATCCTGCAGAGTGAAGAGGTTTCAGCAAGACCCCAAAACTCCTGGTCTGGCTTAGCAAGGGCAAATCATGAGTGATAGCAGGGATTTTAGGGTGTGGGGATTTCAACAGAGAATTTGGTAGTAGAAGTGTGCGTGAGTCTGTTGAGTGTGTATGCACACATATAATGCAACAGAGGGTTTGGAGGACAACATTGTACAAGAACAGCATACGTTATTGTTTATTTAAATAACACTAGCAAGATGAGAATATTTGGGTGCTATACATTACAAAACAGCTGTTATCTTGTAAAGGACTTCATCACTGTTTCCTGTGCACCCATTTTCACACTCAGCCTGAGCTACCACATGCTTCTGTCTGCAAGTCTGGGCTCTTGACTTTTGCAGGGCTGGCATTTATGAGGATGAGCAAGACCTTGGCCAATTCTTTGAGGAGGCCACCTGGCCATCTCATGGGCAGCAGGTCCCAAATCAGAGTCACTGCGTAGGGGAGGACCCATGCAAACATTGAATCTGGACCTAGCAAGAGGGGAAAAAAGCCCTTCAGTGCTGGGTGTGCACATGGAGGGAGGGGTGTGCCAGAGCCAGCTGTGTCCTTCTGGGCTGCTGGAGGGGGGGAAGAGGCTTTTTCTTGCAAGGGGAGTGAAGGAAACGGCTCAGTGAGTCATCCAGGACCCAGAGCAGTGTTTGGCTAAGCTGGGGGTTTAGCACGATTATAAGCAGCTTTAGGAGCAGTGAACGCGGGAGTAGCACACACAAAAAAAGTCAGGAAGGAAAAACAAACAGTGTCAGTGGTTATATAAGGGATCAGAGAGTCGCTGAAGCTTCAGCCAGCTGCCACAGGCTCCCCGGGGTCTTCCACTGCCCCGACAACACACAGATGGTCTTTTGGTTGATCCTTATCACATCTGATCAAGAATTTTGAGGGGAAGATTCATAGAGGAGTGAAAGAAGGTTCAAAGATATATGATAGCTCCTGTTGGAGGGACGACAGAGGAGGATTTGAGTGGACCTGCAAAATTAAGAGTGGCTGGAGAGTTGACAAGGGACAACTCTTCACTGGCCCCTCTCTCAGGACACCAGAGCTGGGGATCAGATGAACCACCAAGTGACATTAGTGCAGGGCAGATTCAGATGGAAAAGGGAGCTGCTCCCCATCACATGTACAGTTAAACTGGAGAATTATTGCTGCAGGATGTTGCAGATACAAAAAATTTACATGAATCCCAAACCTTCAGCACCTGATCATCCCCAAAAGGCTCTTTCAGCTGAAGATCCCACCTCTGCCTTAGAAGGTGTTTGAATTTGAAGTTGTTGGAGGCTGCGAGGGGATTGCTCCGTGTGTATTTGGCCCTATTATTTATTTATTTTTCCCCTTCCCTGGCCTCAGAGGCAGGGCACTGTGCTAGATGGACCAGTAGCTGGATGTTCCATATTATGGATGGTCTATAGGGTGAACAGGTCATCAGTTTGTCCACTCTTATGTTGTAGGACACAGAGCATGTGTGGTCAATGTTCAGCTGCTGTATTGAGATTTAAGCTCCTTTTTGGGTAAAGCTCCCCCAGGATCTTCCCAATTTGTGTGTACAGGATAGCTGCCCACCTTGGTGAGTCTCACCTCCTCCTCCCAGGCAAGAGTGTTACCCATGGATCTGCTAGATCTGGAGGAGGAATAGGGAGACAGTCCTGGGAGAGGACTGGCTCAAGGTCATTCCAGAGACCGGGATGGCAGTGCTGTCCCTCCTTAGCAATGCACCCATGAGGCACCAGGTCCTCTAAGGCTGGACCCTTGGGAGAAGCAGCAGGTCAACTCAAGCACACCCACAGCAAATACTGGTGCAACATAAGCAAAGTTCATCAAAGGGAGCCAGAACAACATGTGCTGCAGCGTGTCTCGCAGAGACTCATTCCAAGAAAGACGCCCTGAGCCTGCCCTCTATGCTTACTGCTTTTTTTCCGTATTTGTATTTAAAAGATTGATTCCTCCATCTGGAAAGTTTGTGCAACCCTCAGCCATGGCTGTTGCATCACACCGCTGTTTGATTTGGCCAGCAAAGCAGAACAGCAATAAGCATCCTGACTTCATCTGGACTGCATGCCTTGCAGCGACACCCATAAATAGAAGCAGGTTGGAGATGGGTGGGGAGATCTGCCTGGAAACCCAGCACAGCTGGACCAGAAAACACCTCTGGCTTTCTTATGCCAGGCCCACCCCTGGGTTGCAAGTGCTCCCTCTCATTCAGAAAGTGGTTAATCATAAAGAGAGGTGATAAATAAGAGCTGAGATATGGGGTGGTTTGCCCTCTGGCCCAGGAACATTCCTTCCTAAAAAAGGAACACAACTCTCGGAGGTCTGACATCAAGAAATCAAGCAGCCAGCACCTTTTACAGGAGGTGAAGAGCTTAGACTTGACCATGCACAGTCAGTAGAAAGCCTATAGGGCCACAAGGACAGAAAATCAATTGCAATATTTTAGATGTAAGAGGTTACCTTAATTTCCCCTTTGGAGCCAGCTCAGCACAGGGTAGGTTGTCCTGGGAAGGTCTCTCCATGATGGCAGTGTAAGCATTTGTCAGATCCTGCTGTGCTGTGCCCTGTGCCTCGGTTTCCCCTGCTCCAGAGCAGGGCAGAGATATACTCGGTGTGTACTGAAAAATCTGCAAAAACAGCTCTGATGGAAAGTGATGGGGTTTGCTCCATAAAAAGAAAAATAAATCCTTGGGAGGAGATGTTTGCTTTCTGCATGGAGTTTCAGCTTTTCACTAAAGCAGAGCCAAAAAAACCTTTTTCAGACAAGGCCATGAAGAAAGATTTCCGCTTCTCCAGCTAAACAGGAAGGTTTGTGTCCTAAAGCTGCCTGAGACCTCCCGGTACTGCTGACGAACTCTATGGAGGAGAGGACACCTCTGACCACCTCATCACCCACCTTAACAACATTTCCTTCCAAGGGATCATCCAGCCATGCCCAGGAGGTCAGACCTTGTCTGACCAAGAACCAGAAGAACAAATTGTCCCTTAAGAACGGTACAAGTATGATAATAATATCTGTTAATGATTCTAAAAGACCTGCTAGGCTAATTATATTCTCCAGGTGGCCACTTTGCCTTCAGTGGCTGCTCCTGTCTTGTTATATAATGCTGCCCAGCTTTTATCATTTGCTCATGTTAATGCCCTCAAATTGCTGTTTTTTTCCCATGGAGAAGACCAGTTGTATCTGTCCTGCTGTCACATCCGCTGTCTGTGTGGGACCACCTTTTCGGAAGAGGCTGATAAACTGGGACCTGCCCACTTCCTGGGTGGAAGGAATGGACAGAGGGCTTTGTTTGGCATCACTTTTTTTCCTGAAAAACTGGAAATAGAGTCCTCATCCAAAGCTATAAACCTCCTGATTAAGCTACCCTTTCCCTTCCACTCCCAGGGTGCACCATCCCCTAGAAAAAATGGGATGATAGTATCAAAAAACTACTGTTGATCCACTTTTTGTTAAGTATCAGCTTCAGCTCATTTGAAAAGGGTGGATCTCTGCCTCCTCTGCAGTATCCCAGGCCTCTTTAAGGTACCCAGATTTGCTTCGTTTCCAAGCCACCAGCTGCTTTGGAGTGCCCTGTGAAATCTGGTCTCATTCCTTACCCCCTTTTGCTGCTTTGTTACCGGATTCCATTTTCACGTGGAGGTTTCTCATGACCTTCTGGATGCTCCCATGTGTGTTCTTGGCCTCAGTGCCTGGTGGGGATGAGTCAAATGGCTCCTGCCCTTTGTTTCCTGGATGGAGAAAGGATCGGGAGTGAGAATCAGATCCTGCTTGGTGGAACACAGGCTTATCCATCAAAAAAAGGACCTCAGAGGAGCAAGTCAGGTAGTGTCAGCCAGCTCCTGAGTGGTGAGAGGAGACGGGGGAGAGGGTCCAGGCAGGTTGAGGAGTGGATGCATTCGTGGCTGGTTTCATCCTTCCCCGAGCCTGTTGAGGAGGGGTTTTATTAATGCTAAGAGGAGCTTGGCTGCGTGCATGTGGAGCTGGCACCCATCTGCTAACACCTGGCCTCAGATGAAATCATCATCCTGCCGTGGGGGACGGGGGGAGGCTGATTCACTTTGTCACGAGTCCTATTTAGACACAACATGCTGTCTGATTAGCACTCGTGTTTGGGAGAAAACACTCGGCTGGTTAGTGGCCCACAGAGGAACAGCAGATAGAGGCAGAGGAAAGCCCCCATCCCTTCTTGCCAGCAGGACCAAAACCACCCCGGATGGCGTGGCTGAACCTGGGTAGCACCAGGCATGGTCCATCAAATCCGCTGGGACATATGACACTTCTGGCCTCATTTCCATGCCTTTCATGGGCAACCTCACTCATGTCCTTTTCTTCCCATCCCACATCGTCCCACCCCACCTGGGGGATGTGGCTGCAGCCAGGAGGGGTTCATTTATTCACGCCCTGGGTGTTGCTGCACCCTGGGTCCCGACCACAAACCGAAGAGTGAAGCTATTCAGGGGCTATTTAGCTGGCTGAAGACAGTGTTTTGCTTTTGGTTATTTTTAGCCTGGCTCCCTAAGGAAACCGGGTTTTGCTCTGCATGGCATTGCTGCCGGGCCACAGCCGGGGCCGGGTGCCCTGAGCACAACCTTTCCCTGGGGTCTTGGCTGGGGATGAGGGAGAAAAGCTGAGGCGCAGAGTGATGGGTGATCACTGCCTTCCAACAGGCTCCTTGGCCTCGTCTTCACAGTTATGATTGTTGCAGAACAAGGTTTCCCAGAAAAACAATTTAGGTTCAAAACCAAAATTGTTGTCATAAAAGGAATATGAGGCTATGGGGTTTTGTCCAACAGCATCAGCCCATTCTAAAATTAATTGTAGTCAATACCCACTGCAGCTTTATTAAAAAACCCACCTATATATTACGATATTTGGGGTGGATGGGGGGTGGAGTCTTTTTTTTCTTTTTTTTTTTTTTTGAATGAAAGGCTTCCCTGCAATATTCAGCAGGCATTGCAGCTGGCTCTGTTCATTCATATCCCCACCGGCTTCCAAAATATGCAGATGCGAACGAGCCCGTCTCGATTCGGCAGAGACGGGAACTGCTGCAACCCGATCAGACGACAGCATCCTGCGGCCGGCGAAATACTCGGGGGGCTCGCCGTGACCCCAACGTGCCCTCACTTCCCGTTAATTATAGCAGCATCACCAGCTGGGAGCACGCTGCCGGCCACGTGGGCTGCTCCCTTCCCAGACGCGCGGGGAAACCGCAGCCGCCCCGAGTCCCTCTGACTGCAAATAGCTGCTGCCGGAGGGAACAGAGCATCATACCCTGGCACACAGGACACGGGGAGGCAGGCAGACCACTGGTTTCTATGACAACCAGTTCAGGTGTCACTGATGGAGGGGACGCAGGTGGGGATGCCTCCTGGGGCAGGGGACCAGAAGATGGGGACGTTGCGTTGCCACAGATTTGCATTTTGCAGTGCGGCGGTGAGACGGCAGCGCTCGCGCTTGAAATCTCCTCTGGCAAATGTCAGAGCGAAGCTGGGAATAGTCTTACACAGCTTGTTTTGTTTGGCTAATCTCAGCAAGTGAGCTCACGTCTCCGGCAAACCTAAGGAGATTGTGTGACAGCAGCTGGCAGGGCTGGGCGGACCAAGCCGGATGGGCATGAGGGGATGCGCTAACGGTGTCCTTCTTGCTGGGAAGACCCCGTTGCTTCCCGCGACCTGGTGGGACCACATGGCCTTTCCCCAGTGCCAGCTCCGGCTCACCGATCTGCACAGCCTTGAGGAGCCTCCAGCTCCCTCTGGGAATGCGGCTCTTAATAGACTGCCTGAACCTGGGCCAAAGTGTTTTCCTAGCTGCTAACAAACCCAGACACTCTTCCGGGAAGGTGGAGAGGGAGGAAGAGTGAAGCAGATGATTTCAGGCTCCAGCACAGCCTTCGTTTTGAATGTGCCTGCTTTCTTCTGAGGTCCTCCTCTTTGCCCCTTGGCCTCCCTCAGATCTGCCCTGCTGGCATCCCATCTTGCCCTGCTGTCAGAGACATTGAAGGATCTCTCCTCTACCTGAGGGGCCTCTTAGACTTTTTGCTGGCATAGGTCATTCCCATCCTGACAGGTCATAATTTTTCAGGGTCATTTAAACCCATGTGCTGGTGGCAGAGAAAGAGCCATGGGAGCCGAGCTGCAACTACTCCACTCAGTGCAGGTTTTTTCCTCATATAAGGTATATATGCACCTTAAGAACATGCTAGCTTCAACACCCAGAGCTGGAGTAAAGGGATCTGGTTTCCAGCAGACAGCATTAAGTCCTGCAGAGGAATTAAAACTCCTAGTGCTCCCGTCTTCTGGCCTGGGCTCAGTACAGATGCTGTCAAACTTGAGATCTGATGTTTCCTGTTGAGCTGCAGATAATCCTGCCTACTGGGTGGGAGAGCAAAAGGACTCCTTGCATGAGTGAAGTCCTCTGGAAAAGGTCTACCTGCCTCAGTTGCATGTTTCTGCTGTGTCTGGACTAGCCCGGGGTCTGGACTTGGAAGGAAGGTTTGAGAAGTGCAGCTTGGTGGTGAACCCTAGTTACTATGGTTGACAAGGGAGGGAGGCCTTGGCCCTTGCTATAGATGATTGATTGGTATGTGAAATGTGGGATGGCCCACCACATTCTCATTACAGAGCTTTATGAGATTTTTAGGTGTGTGTTTCTGTGTTGAGATTTTTCTTTTTCTACTCTTTTACACAAAGAGGAGACTCAACAGGCTGAGGGAATGCTTTAGAAACACTTCCAATGTCCAAGGGTCTCTTTGTTCTGAAGGGCTGGGGTTATCTCTTAGGTGGAGCAATGCCTGGCTTTCAAGAAAAGGATCTTGTTTCTTGGAAGTAGCTGGGCTGACCTGAAGGTTGTTCATGCAGCTCACCAGAGCCTAGAAATGAAGCTCAGCCACTGGTCACTCCTTACACTACTTTGTACAGCAGTGTGGACTATTACTTCTTGCCTAAGCAACCTTCTAGCAGAGGATATCAATGCACTTCGCAAATATCGTTGGTGCTTTCTTCTATCTGTATAAGCAGTTTACTTTGCATTCTAGGTTTATATTTACCCAAAACATCTTGCTATGCTGGTGAGTGGCAGTTCTCTAGGATGACTGCATATATGAATAAACTTCTGCTAACTTAGTGTGAATTCCTTCTGCCAGTCAAGCAAATAATTACATCAGGGAAAATCAGGAAAGGAAAAAGAACAAAGACATGCAGCATCTCTGGGGAGTGACCAAATAGACCGTGAGACCTGGCCTATGCCAAGTGCCATAAGATGTGCTCCTGTGGTCAGACGGAGATGTGGGAACTGACTTCAGTTCTTAACTCATCCATTCCTCAAGACAGAGGGTAACACAATATTTTCCACTGGGTCAATGGGTCCCATGGATGATGAGGTCCAATTTTCCAAGGGGTTGTGTTTGAAAGGCACCCTCCCATTTCAGCTCAGCCCAGGGCTCAGTCCTTGGCCAAGCTTCATTGGAGGAGTGCTGGTCTCCAGCTCAGCCATAGCCATGCCCATGGCTGGCCATGGAGCCTTTGGCCCTGAGCTGGAGGTTCACTTCACGGCTTGACCTTGGACCTGCGTCATCACCACCAACTTGCCTGATGATCTGGCCTCTTGGTTGAGCGTGGCTGTCATCCATGGGCCTTTCCGGCTCACCTTGCCTGGGTCCTGTGGAGCTGGGGACTAGCTGGTGAGGTCCGTGCCCTGCAAAGTCCCTGCCCTGCCTCTGTGCCATCCCATTTGGCTCCTGGCTCTCCATCCTTTAGGGAGGTGGCCTGGGACAGCGCACATCACACACTGTTGAGCAGATAAAAGCTGTAGCCCATCAGAGCTGTTAAAATTATAAGATGAAATAAGGCAGGATCTGCCCAATGCTTGAACAGGAGACTTCCAAAGAAAAAGTGGGTGTAATCCTTATAGAGAAGAAACCTGAAACTATACAAGAATAGGAGCCATCTGGCAGATACCTAAAAATCCTGATGGCCCAGAGATGTGGGGGTTTTTTTTCCACAGAGTTGTATCTGCTGTGTCAGTCCATAGTTGGGACTTGAAACCACAGCAGTTCATCAGCCAGAGTCAGGGCTGGAACAACACAAGAGAAATGTCTGGTTATGCTCTGTCAGGTCCTAGCAGGGTGACACCAGCACGGTCAGCACCTCTTGCTGGAGCTACAGTCCCAAAGGGAAAGACCCAGCAACTAGAAAGCAGCCCTGGGACAGGACCAGCTCCTGCCCTCTGTTGGAAGGAGAAGGATGAACCAGCTCCAGGGCTCAGCTTACAAGTCTACAAACAACGTGGAGAACAAGTTAACAGTCGGTGGCTTATGCTCACCAGCGCTGAGGGGACTAACTAGCATTTGAAAAGGAGCTTTGAGAGTGTCAGACTGAGTGGCCCAATGCAAAGTGTTAAGACAGCAAAGCAGCCTTGAAACCTTACTACAAATCCCTTTCCAAACATCTCCCTTGCCCTCCTTGAACAACTCTTTGAGCTATGCCCTGACTCCGAGGAACAATGGCAAGTTTGTGGCAAAGAAGCCTTCCTCGTAGCCTTTCAGAGGTGGTCTGAGCTGGGTCCCAAAAGCCTTGCTGCATGACCTGCCCATAACTCACCCCTCACGTGAGTGGCATTAGCCACAGATGGAGGGACAGGTCCCCAGCGGCAACTCAACGTTACGTGGTGCCTAATTGCAAAAAATTCAGCGTGCAAATAAACGGCAACAACCGTAACGATTTTCCTGCTGTAGGAGCTAGATTTTGTTAACATGCATATTAGCGCATGCTAATTAGCTCCCACTGCTGCTCCTGCCACAAGCCTGAAGATGGATTATACCACATGTGATAAGCAGCTTAGTTTGGGTGGTAGCACATTGGAAAGCAGGGAGCCAAGAGGGAGCAGCCAGCTTTCTAAATGCTGAAGATCAACTGTTTCTGAGCAGCAGGAAGGAATCTAAGCTCACAAACGTTTCCCTGCTCTGGCTGCTCTCTGCCGACGGCTGTTAGACTCGGTTGATGCTGCTGTAAACATTTTGCTGCCAATGCTGCCATATTCCCTCCTTGGTACATCCAGGATCTGTGCAAGTTTTGCAGCAGCTTTTCCCTCCTGCTAAAAGAAGACAGTAAAAGAAAACTCAGTAACCGTGGCTAATTTGGCTGCAATACCCTGGTTCTCACCTCAATTATTTCTCTGCGATGCTGGGCAAGGAGCAAAGCGGCAGGCAGCCTCTTTCCATCTCTCCCCAGCGCAGGGAAGCTGGGAGATGGGCTGTTTGCTGGGAAGCAATGGCCTTCCCTCTAACCTTGTGGTCGCCCTCCAAGCTCTGGGGGATGCTTCACTTTCGTTGCCATAGAAATGCTGCACGGGGGGGATGCGAGATCTGCTGCTGCCATCTCCTGGAGGAGGTGTGGATCGCGTAGGGTGTTTTAGGAAGAGCACAAGTAGCTGATGAGATGTTTCGGGCAGGGCTCAGCCCAAATCCAGGCATGCCAGGCCTAGGTACACTGGTACCGTGCCGTTTGGACCCCAGCAGCACTCTCCTGTTGCCACCTCTTACGTGCCAGAAGCTTGCAGAGCATCACCCAAAATCAGTGGACTCGCTGCCGAACCAACCATTAAATGATCCAAATGGCCATGCCCCCGAATCATGCCCAAATCTGCCCACGTAGTATTTTGGCCCCAGGTTGATCCTTGGTTCGCTTCACCCTAGGGAGCTTTGGGCATGTGTTGTGCTGGGCTGGGCTCTCTGGGAGGACACTGAAGGATTGGTGAGGTCAGCTCAAGGATGGAGAATGGTTGCTCTTAGAAGAGAAAGCCCTGAACAACTTAGTCCCATCCTTAATGCACTGGTGGAAGTGGCAAGCAAGGAAATACATCGACTAGTAGAGGGTGATGTGTAAATCAGGCACAGGGCAGGGAATGGGTGTGAGGGTTAGCTGTGTGCATGGAGGCAACACAGACGATGAACATGGGACGTGTTAGAAGCTGCGGCCGATGATTGTTTCTCAGTGTTATGACCAAAAACTGTAGCTTTTCTGCAATTTACTCTCATGTTTCTTGTAAGCAGGCAGCCCACAGAGATCAGAGACCCCAGCCCACGGGGCAGAGCAGCTTCTTCTTTCTTGCCCTTTTGGAAGACCGGCGTGACAGTAGCTTTCCTCCAGTCCTCAGGTACCTCTCCTGTTCTCTATGACCTTTTAAGTGTGATGGAAAGAAGCTTCACAATAACATCTGCCAGCTCCCTCAGCATTTGTGGGTGCATCCCATCAGGACCCATGGACCTGTGGGTGGCAAGTTTTCCTAAATGATCTCTAATCTGATCCTCCTCGATCAAGGGAGAGTCTTCCTTTCGCCAAGCTCTCTGTCTTACCTCCAAGGTCTGAGATTCCTGAGGGCTGGCCTTAGCATTAAAGACTGCGAAGATGAGGCGAGTCACGGGCCAGGCTGCTAGATGGCAGGAACTCAATATGGGTCCCACCGTGGGGTGGCTGATGGGAGAGGCAGCCTGGATTCCTGTAGGTGATTGTTAAGGGGACAAAATGACTGGAACTGAAACATGGCACTGCTTGTGCTAAAGGCCAAAATCATTGCAGTATTACATGATTTTAAATGGGAGTAACCTGACTCTGTGCTGGGTCATCATCATCAAGGAAAATGTGCTCTCAGGAGCTGCTATGCCCCTTTGGGATGTCCTCATCCCACCCTGGGGTTGACTTTGCACTAGAGTGGATGAGAGATGCTTGAGTCATCCCTCCTGCCAGCTCAGCTACAGCTTCAGCAGCAAATCCTGCAGTCCCATCTGCAATGGTTGCCCCATTGCAGCCCCTCTACTTGCTCAGAGACTTCCACGAGTCCTATTACTCCCCCTCAGCTGTCCGAATCCTGCCCTCCTCAAAGAGCTCATGTGAAGTGTGAAAAGCTCACACACAACAGCCCTGACAACTATCTTGCTAGCAGGAGGATGGAGGAAGGAAATAAGTCACATAAATGTCCCCCAGTTCTTTTGGTGTGGAGACTCTCCAAAGCTACCAGCACAACCAGGACACCTGTGTCCTGCACCGTGCAGCGCAAACGTGACTGCAGTACCTGTGCTCCTGATTCCAGATTCCCTTGCCAGGCTGAAATGAGGCCATTGTTCTGCTCTGTCCCCTGACCTTAATTTGATGCTGGCAGAAATTTTCCTTTGAGACAATCTCTGTCATCCGTGGTGATTCTGGGCCTCCTGACCAGGAGGTGTTTTAGGAGGAGATGCCAGTCCCTCCTACAATTCACATCCGATTTGCCTCTGAGCATACAGTGTGATCCTTTTTGTAACCATTTTGGTGCTGCCTTTAGGTCATCTTAACTAAATTTCAGGCTACTAAAACAGTCTGAAAAAAAGACCAAAGGGAACTGTGCCTCTCTGCTGCCAGACTGCACCCCACAGGACCTGTAGGTGTTAGAGACAACCATATCAGCTGGGTAAATTGCTATGCTGAAGATACCCAAAGATCGGGTTATAGCTGTAAAAGTCCTGCTATGTCTGTTCTCTGTCCTCCAGAGCGGGCAGTCGTGCATCTTGGCTCCCACCTCAGCACCCACCCTTTGCCTGAAGAAGCCCCTGAATTCACCTGGTCCCCTATTTACATTGGCACAAGAGTCAAGGAGAGATTGTCCACCTCAGCATCAGCTGGCTGGGAGCACAATGTGCAGCTGAGCTGGGTGTCCAGCCCATGTAGTCCAGCCCATGCCCCTTTCATGTAGGTGATAAAAGAAAGAGAGAAAAACAACTTTCCCATGTCCAAAGTTACATGCCAAAATACACAGGACTGTTGTGACTATTGTTCATATCCGTGCCAGTCACCTGATTTTGATGAAGGCAAGGAGGACAGCAGTGAAGCCAGAGAGGATGCCAAGGAAACCACTTCCATCAGCAAGTACAACAAGCTGAAACCCTTTGGGAGCACGGGAATGGCTTGCAGTGCCAAAGAAGACAAGAAAGAGAAAACACAAGGTGGAATAAATACAAAGCACAATTGCTTCAGGTACCTGAATGAAGGAGAACAGGTCCCAGAGAGATCTTCTGTTTGCTCCCTGGGCTCCTTCTTTCCAAAACACTGTGGTGCTGTTGGCCAACGCTTTGCAGAACAGCTGACCCGGGTGGTCGGTTCTTTGCACAGGGCTGGGGAGGTTTTTTCCCTCCAGAGCCTCCACTGAACGCTTTATTCCAAATTTATTGATTTCTCTAGCCCACATCCATCCTATCTCAGCGTGTTCACTCACCACTCCACTGTGGTTTCCGCAGTTCCCTCGCTCTCTTTTTCAAGCAAGGCTCTGGCAGCTCTAGTTGTGCCATTTTCTGCCCAGGCTCTCCCAGTTTCCTCCAAGCCTCATGGCCATCACCATGGCGTTTGCTCCTAGCAGGCAGCACTTCAGTCTCTGTTTGGATCTCTCTCATTGACAGACCCACGGCATTTTCTCAATTCCACTGTCATACAGATGCTCCACCTGGCACTGGTGTGGATGTCTGTCCCTTTCTCTCTTGTGTCTGCCCAAGTTGTGATTTCTCACTATTTTCTGTGCATCCTCTGGTTCCTTTTTGGTCTCTGGTCTCTGGCTATCATCTTCTCTTCCAGTGGAGTCTGCTGCTCACTTCATCTTACTTCATCTTCTCAATCTTGTTTCTCCTCCCCCAGATGGCCTTCTCTTTTTTCTTCACTCAGAAACATGCTTCTGGGTTCACTGTTCTTCAGACCTCCTGCTCAGCAGATAACCCGCAGCTTCTTGGCCATACGTGTGTGTGGATCTTCTACTATCTTCTACCATGCCCTCAAAACGTCTCTTGCAGAGTTCTTCAGTGTCCTGTTTCCTCAAAACCTCATTAACGTTGTCTTCACTTCAATTTGCAGTTTGCAGCTCCCATTCCATGGATCTTTTCTTTCATAAACTCTCTCATTTGAGACCCGTTCGGTGTTAACATAAAACCCTGAATCATACCATTGGTTTGACTAGAAAATGATGGAAGCTTTTCACTTACCAGGGATTCAGGGATATCCATCAGTCCCTGAAAACTTGTTGGATCTCTGGAAGAGTCAATAAGACAATTGCACATCCATACGCATATATGTGCATTTAACATATGGGATATTTCCAGGGCACACATATGTAGGAGCTGTGACGCTGCAGCCTGCAGAAGTGACTGCCAGAGATGACTTGCATATGCAAACCATGAGGGTAGAGACATTTCAGACTTCCTCCGCACACATGGCCAGCTGTGCAGGTGCCCTCAGCACGCCCACACAAGGTGCATCAAACTCAGTGCTTGGTTCTCCTAGAGACACACATGTGTTTCCCTGCATTTGGTGCCTCTGGTCCTTCCATTAGAGCTTACGCACAGAAACAGCACCTAGATCCACCTCCCACTATTTTCTCTACCCTTTTCTGTCCCTGCAGTGATGTATTAGAAGTTCTCACCTAAAGGTAAACCAAACATGCCTGGAATTGCGCCCCCTACCAACTCCCCCTCATCCTCCACTGATGGGTTCCCAGTGCCTCCACCTTCTGCTCCTGAGACTTTGGGGTTGTTGGGGTAGAAGTTGGGGTAAACTGGGTTTCATCAGCTGGCAAAGGCTGAGCAAGACTTTGGCTGAGGGTATCGTAGGTATTGGATGATTCCCCAAACCACCATGAGCTGCCAGTGAAGGTCCTGGAGGGAAAGCAGGATGAACGCTGAAGAGATGTTTCTACTGCAGTGTGAATGCTGCCATCCAAGACCTGCACGAGATCCCACCTGCGGCGAGGACAGTTCTGGTCATTCATTACATGTATGTCACAACTTCACTCTTAAATCTCACGATTCTAGTTCATCTGTCCAGCTGCACGGCAAAATTCATTGACTTCAAAAAGACACGTTCCTGCTGGACCAAATTAATAAGGCATCTGATCAGGTTTCTGCTCAGATCCTCAGCTGAGCAGCCCTGGACGCAGCCTAGCTGGCTTCCAAGTAATGTTCTGTCTCCAAAACTGACTCTTCCCCGGAGCTCTTCTTCTGAGGGACTGGTTTTCTTTGCGGCCTCCCCTGTTGATGGGGCAGGCCATGCCAGTTGTTCAATGATTTTGGGTGCAGTCAGCAGAAGCTCGTTTGTCCTGATGTTACGTGCAAGCTCAGCACTTTTGAGAACATCAAACAGCTGTGCAGGCACTTTCAGGAGGAGATAAGCTACATCGGGGGGTTTACCTGACGTCAGCAAGGGAAGTGCAGATCTTTGACTCAACGGGTTACTGGTCAACAAATAAATCTGGAGTCGTTCCTCTGTCTCACCACCAAAGTGGTCTCCCCCATAACGAGAAGCCTTCTGAAGGGTGAAGGAGGCAAAGACAAAGCTGGAGCAGGTGGGCTGAAAAGGGCCGGGGCACCACTGCTGTGGGGCCTTGTCCCAGACCAGCTGGGGACCCTCCAGAAAATGGTTCCAAAAAGCAGGTTAGCTGCTGCCACTCTTTGTTTCACCATGTAAAGAGATAGCAATGACTTGTCCCCAGGGACAGAAAATGTCACATTTGATGAATAGGGATGTATCCAGAGAGATCAGAAAATGTTCCTTTGTGTTTAGGGCAGGAAGGGGATTCCTCCCACTCCTTTGTTTTACTTGACTCAGTTTTTAGTTGTTTTATTTTTTTTTTAAAATATCAGAGAAGATGAAAAGAATTAAGGTCCCATCCCTACAGTGCTGTGGACACAAAACTTCCCTGGATATCAGCTCTTTAGTGGGGATCCCTGCATTCAAACTACAGCTTGGTATGGTAAATGCTCTGAATTTGCTTTTGGGGTTAAAAAAAATAATAAAAATCTGTGAATCCAGAATGTGGCTGTTCCTGTGCAGAGGGGAATGTTGCAGCTTCGTGATTCACTGCCATCTTGTGATATTTAGCATTTTCCTAAAAGGATCAACACACAATATCAGTTAAAAAAAAATAACCCAAATAACAAACCCCCCCCCCAAATCTGTTCCTAGTATCCATAGTTACAGAGAAAAGCTGGAAACCATGAGTCTGATGGGCTCTAAAACTTGTATCACAAACAAATAAAATTAAAACTTGTGACATTTGTTGCTTTTACATTTTTATGACCTGCAAATGCTTCACATTAAACTATATTCTTTCACTGAGACGCATGAAAAAGAAGCTGGAGTTTTCCTTGATTGGATCTTGTATGATGTGAAGACAAGGTTTTCAATCTAATTTTTTTGGCCTTTGCCTTCGGGCGGAATGGCAAAATTAGGACAAGCTCGCTCAGATGAGCTTGTAATTACTATTATTATTCCTTCCATGTACTAGCGGAGTACCTGGGAGCTTTTGTACTAGTTCAGAGAGGAAAAACATGGTGATTAATGCTGCATAATGCATGGGCAAAGTTTAACAGAAAATAGGGATTTTTTTTTTTTTTTTTTTTTTTTTTTTTTTTTTTTTAAATTTTTTAAAGCCAAAAATAGGGGGATGTTCCAGCTTTTTACAAATGATAAAAGTAGACTGGACAAAACAGCGGGAAGCAAACCACCAAAACCATCCTGCCTCTAACAAAGAGGGGTAGTGGGAGTAGGTGTCCTTGCCCAAAGCTAATTTTGATGAGGGATTTGCATACAGATCATCCCTAAGTGAAGAGCCCCGGCAGAGCTAAGCTGAGCACCGCACCAGTTCTCAGTCATAAGCTACAAACAGCAAACGCTCACTTGCAGAAACATCCATCGGAAACCTCGGCACGTGTTTACATTTTTAAAATGGTAGATACTGCAAGAAAGCAGTCACTTTTAATTTTTTATGAATTCAGAATACCCAAAATCTACAGTGCATCTCAGTATTTTACTGTTTTACTGTATTTGCTGTTTTACCGGTATTTTACTGCCCTGTATTTTAGTGATAACTGTGCCAGACGTGACGGAAGGGACGCTGGCAACACAGATGAACGCGGTGGCTGGGTTTTGTGCTTGACCCTGTAAAATGTTCCATAAGTGCGCGGGGAGGACGGGTACTCCGGATGGGTCAGGCAAATCTCATATTGCCCTGCAGGACTGTGGTTCCCTGCAAAGGAGGGTCAGGGCCAGTTTTAAACGTCGGGGAAGGAGAAGCGGAGAGCACCCCAGGCGCTGATGGACCATTCCACCTCTCCGCCCGCATCCTGAGCCTCCATCCTCACCCAGGACATTGGGGACACCTCCCACCTCTGCCATGGCCACGGTATCTGGGGGTATCCCCTGATATAGTGCCAGCAGGGATAACTGCCTTCCCGTTAGGTCTCTCTTCTCATTGGATATATGAAATGTGAGTTATCACATGGTTTACGAATTCTTTCAGTGGAATAATTTTTGGGGCAGAGCCCTCAATTTCTACCCCCTCCACTTCCACAGAAAAAAAGGTGACCATAGATTTAAGAAGCAGCATAGGCTTGAATGGCTTAATTTATAAACCATACAAACAAATAGCCTGCAGTAATTGCATTCACAGTTTTAAACCGCCTTCTTGGACTCCATAAGCAGATTCCCAGAAAACAGCATAATGCTCTTTAATAGAAAAATCAATTCCAATTCAGTAGTGGTGGCTGTTCCCCCAGGCACGGACCTGAACGGGACCTGTGGGTTGGAGCACCAACACACGTTGGCCCTTACCTCCTGCAGGCTGAGGCTCTGCAGGGATGCGGGAGGCCTGACCAAGTGAAACAATTTCTTCAAGGCACAGCACAGTTTCCTTCTGCGCAGGTTTCCATGAGAGTTAGCAGCCTACACGTGCTCTTTGTTATATTTTTTCCCCCTATGCTTTTCACATGGCTCACGTAAGCGGCTGCCCCCTCAGTGCAGGCGCAGGGAAGATCATGTAGCACCCAAACCCAATACAAGTGACACGAGTTTCCCCAGACACTGATGGGATGCAACTGGGCGCAAAGAACAGGAATGGAAATGGTGGAAGAGGATTGCAAGAGAGATGAGCTGCTGGCCTAGCTACACGGTCACATCTTATCCTGGCTCACATTACATCCGAGACTATAATTCGGTCAGGCCAGGTGACATTTGCTCTTCCAAAGACCATCACCAGACCTGTGCTCCAGTTTCCACACAGTAACTCCACAACCTTAGGGAGAGCACAGCCAGGGTCAGGTCGAAAATGCAATACTGGTAATCCCTAGTAGAGAATCGTGGATATAAGCAAGCACAGACCCCCAAACCCCAGCATTAGGTGTGAGCTAATAGATTTAAGACACAGTATAGGCTTGAATGGCTTCATTGATAAACCATACAAACAAACGGCCTGCAGTAATTGCATTCACAGTTTTAAACCGCCTTCTTGGACTCCATAAGCAGATTCCCAGAAAACAGCATAATGCTCTTCAGTAGAAAAATCAATTCCAATTTAGTAGTAACTAGGCAGGACCCACAGGTTAACTCTAGCCTCCCACAGTGACAGGCAACATGCAGAAAGATCCGCAAAACCTGTTCGGTGACCCATATGTCTCATGAAAGGGCCGGGTCTGGCTACCTTGCCTGCCTCATGTGCTTCACTCAATACGGAAACACTCCTTCAGACCTCAAAACAGGAGCTTAGGCAAGTGGTACCTCTGAGGTGCCCCTTATTCTTAAAGCCCTCTAACAGACCATGAATTTAGCTCATAGTAAATGCTTTGCTATGACGTTCTTCTGCCTAGTGCCTCCTCTAAAACACAGCTTTTAATCAGTCTTTCTGTGTCCTGAAAGCGAACCGCAAACGACCCTTCTGGCTTTGGGACAGCCCCATGAAACTGCAGCAATGAAACGGCCTGAATGATCGTTGTATTACCAGACACAAATCTTGCCCGAGCTAAGACAGAGAGGTGTGTAAAAGGAGGATTGCACATGCCATTCCCAGGGGGCAGCTGGCCCACACCAAAGTAGCAGGGCAGTTTTGCCGGTGCAGTTGTACGAGCAGAGCGGAAGCAAGCTCACACTGCACCGTGAACGCGGCGTTATTTGTTACATTCACAGAAACTGAGAGTACTTTGGTGTGATTTCAGCTGATTTAATGGAACACCTCCAGTCTTTGACTGGCACTCCAGAGTCTGTAAGCATTGCTGGTTGGCTCCTTTATCTCATAAAATCCTTTAACACATTGAAAAAAATATCTCTAATACAAATCTCTGCAACTCTTCCAATATCATTTATTTTATTCAAAGAGCAAAAAATTGTAGCAAAATCAATTTTCAATAACTAAGAGACTTTACAAGCCTCAACTCTCAAGTAACCTCTCTGCTAGTTATTGCTGTGCAAGACAGTAAACAATGTCCCAATCTTTCCCAGCAACCCGTGGTGCTGCACCCTAACGCGGCGCTCCCACAGAGTATCACATTCAGCAGTAGTGCCGAGACCGAAGGGCTAATATGATTCCTTCCATTGTTTTATTGCTATCTCGTCTCACTGATAATGCAGCTTTTAAGTCTACTCAAATTATCTCCGAGTTTGGCAGAGACAGCACCAGCCCCTCTTGCCCTCCCCAGTTACTGTATATCCACAAAGATTCTGTTGCTTTCGGAAAGGAGAATTAACAAAGCATCAATTAGGCTATTAAAAATCAAATATTCTTATGCAGGAAATATACTGACACCTACGATTAATATATTAATAAGCATTTACTTGTAACGTTAATTGCATGACTCATAGTGCCTGAATTTTTTAGTTAAAAAAACCCCCAACCATCCAGAATCCCCAACCAACCAAAGGCCATGGGGCGGGGGTGTCTGAGGCTTTCAGACACACTGAGTTGGCTCTTACTTCAAAGGATGAATCATCAGGATCTGGCTGATATCAGTAGAATTGGCCTGCACAATAAATGAGGTGAGTTAGCCTTTCCCTGGAGGTCTTTCTGTCTCTCGGCTACAGAAAAAGAATGAAGCTTGGCTGCAAGCAAACTTTTTACATTATATAAACCAAGCAAAACATATTTATATGGCAAAGGTTTTCTGAAATAACCTCTGGAAGTTCTCACAACATAGCAAGCAGTCTTTCTAGAGTTTCAGTATACATTTCAGTAAGAACAGACACACATTGGCAGCATTTTCTTTTTTTATTCTATCCTTCCAATGTTTATACAGAAGACAAAATCTGCAAGCCTCACCCCTACACACCTATTATTCTGGGCTGTATGTGTTGTCACCACAAAGTTATACAACTTCCTAAGTGCAGAGCAAGTCTTGAGAATCCCAAATGTAATCAAAACCAAATATATTTGATACAGACATCAGAATCTGAAAAAAAAAAGTCTGGGTACAGGTGCATCAGTGTTTTAGCCCCAGGTTCTTGGCTAGCATCTGTTGTACAAAAGACTGTCCTATTTTATACCAGCTCTAACAGGATCAAAAAGCAAAACTTTCGATCAAGTCTTGATCAGCTGATGCTTAAAAAGAACATCCTATCTTCAAGCACTAGAGGGCTTCTTGCTTGTTTTTAATTATGTGGCTTATTCATTAAATGGTTAAACTCCTGCTGTATCATTCTCACACCACAATTTCATGCCACAGTTGGAGCAACAGCTTGGCTCTCAGGCTGGAGGTTGATCAGGGAATTGCTTGCTTGGGCCAGCTCTGCGATGGATACTCGTCCTCTCTGTTTGATATACTGAGCCACGGCAGCCATCTCCTCTGGAGTGATGTAGATGAACTTTCCTCTGTCATCAATCACACCTACAGGGGGAAAGAAAGGACCTTGAAGTCAGCACTTTGGCTCCTCTCACTTCCCGACAGACATCAGTCACTTCTTTTGGAAGGGATGTTCGAACTGCTGAGGCAGCATTTCATATTTATGGCAGGCAGAACAACGTGCTAGCAGTCAGGCTTTTATCTCCTCTCTATTGTTGGGTCTTTGAGCAGTGCTGTGACAATAGCCGAGTCCCTTGGTAAGACTAATTTTGTTCAGCAAAGTAACATATTTCCTTTCATTGTACACAGCTAGCTGGTAGTACCACAGCAGCGACTTCAAGTATATAATTTTGGTGCTGATGTTTTGGGCCCAGGCAGCTGTTGGAGAAAGGTAGAGCAGCAGGATGGCCCAGGAGGTGATTCAGAGAACCTGTGGGGCCCAGCTCAGCCATTCCAACTTACCCTGTAAAAGGGCATGAAGCTGAGTTTCCACATTCCAGTTGCTCCATTGAGAGCAATAACAGACCTCTCTGTTCTTAATGCACTGCAGGATCAAATGCATGGCAGAGAGCCTCGCTGGCATGCCTTTTAGGCCACAGAAACAGCCAGGACAGTACACTTTGATTCAGACCACTTTTAGGTCACTCAAATGGGTATCCACGTGTGCCCCTCAAGATAGTTGCTTCTCAGCCACGATCACAGTATCAGGTCAGTAAATGTTTGCATTGGCACGTTCTCCTACTTCAGCCTTGGAAAGAAAAAGACTGCCCAGCAATAAAACAGACTTGTTGAGACAGGGAGCTACCCATGTGCTCAGACTCTGCTTACATTCCAACTCTGATTGCGTGGGTACATGGCTAGGAACAAGCACTTCACTTGCTACAGCATCCTGGAGTGCTCTGGGATGTTTGCTTCTCCCACAGTGTGCTGTACCCTGGTACTGGCTTTAGCCACAGCACCTCTAAAACAGGCTTACAAACTACCCCAGAACATCCAAGTGATTCTTTCAAATTCAGATTTCAGAAGACATCACTTGCAGCTGGCTGCTTCGCAGTCCTAAAGGCCTTCAGCAGGGCTCAATCAATGTGCAGAACCTTGTGCTCATTCCTGAACTGCTGGGGACATTTACCCCCCACCTCTGTGTAATGTATCATCGGAGCAATCACATCCCATAGTGCTTTAAACATTAATTTCATGGCAGCTGAAGCAGCGATAATAAAAATACCTATTTGTCAAGTCCTACTAGGATCTTCTACAGTTTAAAACAGAAATCATACTGGAAGTCTCTCTCTACCATAGTTAAGGCATTTTCTGCACCACCTCTTGACCAGCTAAAATAAAGTCCCCTTTGTGTTTCAGCTGTCACCTGTTAGAGTGCCATCTGCCATCAGGTCCTGGATTCTGTTAATTGCATCCTGTTCAGAAGGGAAAAAAGAATAACACACTGATCAAGAGAAAGGCAAAAAACATTTCACATGTTCAGATAAACTACAGATGGAGGTTTACATTTAATTGCTCAGTGTTAAAGACTTCAGTGAAGGAGTATCAGTATTTCCACACAGATGCAGTACGCCCTTTGGTCTTAGAAGGATGAAATGAGCTTCTGCATTTTGGGGTGTTCAAATAATTTCCCTACCCCCAAAAGATACTTACTAGTAAATTAGCCACCAGTTTTATGGCATGGGGGTGGTTATACTCATCTTTCCTGGGAAAGGCTGTATAGTGCCAATGCAACACACAAGTTCCATGAATTACACTAAGGTACTTCTCCGAGAACCTGGCTACGCTCAATACATTCCAGAGCTTTTTATATTTTTTTCATGCTACATTTAAGAGGAAATCTCTTTTACCAAGCCAAAAAACACCTTGTTGAATTTATTGCTGGGTTAGCTCTACAGTTACTCCAAGCATGCAGTTCCAGTACACTTTAAGCTAGTATCTAAGCCTTGGTTTCCACAGTTCTGCCTCTCTCCCTTTCTTGTATTTATGTGACTGCAGAAGCAAATTATAGTTTAGATTTCAACCAGATAAATTTCCTGAATTGACTCACTGCATGCCTAAGTGAAGTTTGGTTTAAGAGAGGGGCAGGGGCACAGCAGCCTGGACTTAGAGCAGTGTCAGCTGCTGTGAAGGAGCAGCCCAAGATTAGGTACAGAACAACAGAGAACAATGGTCACTTAGAAATACATGTCGAATACGCTGAAATTAAAATAAACCAAGTCACAATTATTTTTCCAAGTCAAAACATAAAAATGTTTAAAGAACAGAAAAAGGATGCGGGGGTGGGGGGGTGGGGTTGGGAAGTATAGCTATCACACCATGAGCTCGCTTTCACAGGCTTATATGGTGCTGAGAGGGACAATTTTGTTAAGTACTGCACTGGAACATACAAATTCTTCAATGTGCTTAGAACACACAAGCAATTGGAACAAAACCCCTCGTCTATTGATTGTCTGCAAACATAACATTGTCCAATTATGTAGGCAGTGTCTGAATTCGCTTTTAGCTCTACTTTTGATTCCCAAGTACCCTGAATTACTTTACTGCTAGATTTGCAAGCACTATAGGATCCATTAGCCAACAGGCAGCTGTGCAAGAGGCAGACTGAGCACTTTTCACTGAAACAATCTTGTAAGCCAACAACCCTTCACTGGCTGGCTGGTACTTTGATGAATGGCCACATTTTTATGGCCGACTTTGCTGATCTTCACCAAAATCCAAATGTTTTCAGTAATGCTGAGCCACTTGCATAGATGTTAACCTTATTTACCCACCTTCTCTCCTGTCCTTTTAACTCATTGCTTGTACTTGCACCCCAAAAGTTAGTACTTACCTGTGTTCTTAAACCCAAATGTGAAGCCAAGTCCTCCAGCTGGATTACCTTTGTTTTCTATGGAAACAAACAAGAGTTAAATGCAGCTGATGAATTAGAAGGTTAGCATATTTCTTTTCCTTTCCAATAAAAAAAAAAATCATTTAATAGACAAAGTAGAACCTGTCATTCTAACTTTTCCTAGTAAGCACTTTTCTCTCTCGAAAAACTCTACCTTAAGTTACTTAGACCAGTCTGCCCTGTGGAAAGACTGAATGCTCTGACCCCCTTAAGTGAAGACGCCAATACATTGGCCAGCGTTCATTCTGAACATTTTCTTATGTTGGGACAGGATAAGCACAAGCACAATAAACAGCCATGGCTCGGTTTTCCCTGCCACCTGAGCTTCTCAGCTGCTACCTTTAGCGTCCAGTATGCTTTAGCAAGATCCCTTTTTGTTTGAGAGATGTTTCAAAGTACATTTTAAAATGATCACTGGTATATATCAGCGCAGACATAAAAATCCAGACAAGACTGGCAGCATTAAGTGCTTTAGTCTGTTTTACTAACGTCATGTGTATTAATGCCATAATAATCTTTCTAAGCAAGTGAACACCTTATTAAAATTGTCAGTGTTGGAAGCATACTGCTAGCACACTCCTGTGCACATCCAGGCAGCACGATGATCTCTCAGAACAAAGGCAGAAGCAGGAACTGCAAATTTTCATTTTGCTTTTGACAGAGATTTTTACTGTAGCCTTTCTCAGTCAGAACGCAGTCAGCGCTGCTCACATCTGGTTTTATGCTTCTCTGTAGCTCCAGAGAATTAGAGAAAGCACTCGTCTGGAGCTACTTGGTTCCTGTTTTCTTATCTGCAAAAGTTTTAGAAACTCATCTGTTTAGATGCAGTAAGAGGATGCACAGTTTGTAAGGAGCTTGGAAAATATAAAACTTTTTTGAAAACTGTTGAAAGCTTTTAAAAACATTTGGGACTATATTCCTAAGAGCTCTACATGTACCGTCACAAGAGCTACATTTACATTATCAGATGCAATACTTAAGTCATAAATACATTTGTTTCTGATCATGAGAGTACACTGGAAATACACTGAAGAAATAAAGAGAGGCTGAAATAGATTAATCTTCTTCATTAATAAAATTAGACAAAAAAAGCCACACACAGACTTAGTAGTTGTGAAGTTTGATGCAGCCAAGCTAGAGAACTGAATACCATGGACTGAACGCATGGAATTGGAACCAGTCCATGGAATTCAGTTCTCAGAGCTGGGAACTGCAAAGATTCGTCACATCTTCTTTTAAAAGCATGGGGGGCGGGGGGTACAAAGCCACATAAACAAGAAAAACTGGGTTTAAACCTTCACTTAAAGATATTCACCCTCAATGACCACATTTATTGGAAGGTTTCTAAGATAGATCCCGCTGTGAATACCAGAGGGTGGGGTGGAATTAGGATGCACTCCCCACACGCTCTGAAATATAATGACATTGTGAGCTCCCAAGCCAGCAAGACACTCGACCACATGCTTCATGGTTTAGAGACAGGCTTAACTTTCATAGAGCAATATATATACATCTACACTTTACTGAATTAATTTAATTTTAGATACCATTCTACTGCTATCCTCATCAAGGAATGAAACGGAGCAAGAACTCCCAGGATTAAGATGAGTAGGATTTTTTTTCCTTATCTTGTAAGCATCATTTTTCTTGAACAAACAGGGAGGCGTAAAGCCTCCAAGTTCTTTGCTATCCTTTTCAAATGTAGTTTGCTGTTTCCATTCACTGGCTGTAATTAAGATGCATTCAATGATACACTGTCAAGGCAGGTGAGAAATCTGTGACAGACAAAGCGCAGCCTCGTATTTCCTTGGGCCAACAGAGCTAGTGCTCTACAGCAAGGGAACAGCTCAGCCACTCTTTAACCTCTGCCTACTTCATTGTTAATTTTTTTATGAAGCGCTCAGAGAGCCCACAGAGCTGGTTTGTAAGGTATGTTGTGTAGCTACAGCACTGCCAAGTAAAACCATAAGGCTCCCATTAAGAATTGGTTATTCTGCTCCTCAGAGCAGTGCAGCCAAGTCTGTAACTTATGGACTGGCCACTATAAGAAGGGAACACACAGGATGGCAACTGCAGCAGAGGCAATGCCACAGCTTGAGGTATAAAGTGGTGACGTGGCAGCAGATGAGTTAACCTGGTTGTGCGGCTACTATGAAACCCCCAAAGAAACAGGGGATGCTCAACTCTCAGAAAAGCAGAATTGGGGGGCATCAATCCCTTTGGTGCCTTTAAGAAAAATCCCATTTAAAACAATCCCATGAGGCAGAGCTGGAGAAGAGGCTGCATTTTATTTCAAACACCCTTAGGAATGAAGCATGGGGTGAGCTACCTCCAGCCAGTTATACAAGTCAAATAAGTTATTCAACAGAAGAGCTAAATTAATTTAAAAAAAAAAGAGCCAATTGCTCTTAATTTACACATTTTTCAGACAGCTACTAACAGCTCGGCTCTACTTCTTGATAGAAGTCAACAGTTTCTGCGAATAGAAGAGGGCAATATATAATCTATTTATTAAGCCTACTTTCAAGATTAAAAAAGAATACTAAAACCTGTAAAAGAAAGCAATGCCCCAGTTCTGCAACTCATCTGTACTTAGGAAATCAGGTGGTGAAGCACTTCTGAATTAGGTTTTCAGCCTGTGCTTAATTTCTCTGACGTCAAGTAGAAGTGACTAATATAAAACTATACATATGTGCTTAAACACTGAACTGAGAGTTTGTGACTAATCTGTTCCATCAATCACAACCACCAGGGCAATGTGCAGAATCAGACCCTACTGCGTTATCCCTTGGAAACCCTCCCAATTTTACCGTAAGATCCCAAGGGACATTGACATATCCTACTGTTCTACCTACTGTTATCCTAGGGCAGCTTGTTTATCAATAAAGAATGGCACATCTTCCTCAATCCACAGCTTGGCAGTATCTTGAAAGCCTTAGATGGGAATGGGTGAACTGGGATCACGCCATACCATGTAGTCCATTTCCACAGTTAGTAATTGAAACAGGGTGGTCTTAACAGATACGGCCATTTCAAACTTCCCCTTCCTTTCGGAGAAATCTCTCCAGCTTCTGTGTAAAACAGAACATAGAAATTGCTAAATGGCTGCAAAATGAAATGTGCCATCTGAAGGCCCATCGCTGCTCCATGGTTTTACTTAGGATCTTTAAACATGTTACCCATAGCTTTTACAATCTATTCTCAGCTGTCTCATCCGCTTTGGCAGTGCTTCTGATCAAAGTTGACTGGCTTATGCTGGGGACTTGGTTACTGAACAGGGGCTATTTTCATTTGGGCTGTGGCAACAAAGACGAATCCTAACTCCGAGTGCTACTAGCTTAGACATTTCCTAATTGCCCCAAGATCACGTTGATCAGAAAGCACTTGACAGATGCAAGCCTAGCAGCCTCTTTCACTGTGGCCTGATGGCAATGGGATACACCACCAAAAGCGCCAGTGACACAGGAGGGAGAGCGCAGCACGACAAAAGGTGCTCACACAGTAGCTTTGCAGGGCCAGTGTTCAGACTTGCATGGCAATCACTCAAATTAACTTAAGCAGAGTTACCTATAAGACAAAATTACTTGTAACTCCTGGTTTTTGCTGGGGTAATGGACATGAAAAACGTGAGATTCTGGATTAACAAAATGAATAGGACTTCAATAAGTATATAAGCGATTTGCTTCTAATGAAGCCCTCCACACACATGCCATACGTTGTTAGGTAATAGTCCGGTTTCCAGTAAAAGAAGAAAAGGATTAATTAGGACAAAAGATTTGCATAACATTATTAGAGTAAGAGTAGGAAAATGCATTTGACCTTTGATATAGCAGTAGTGGAGAAAGAAGCGTTTGTCCTTACAGATCAAAAGTGAAATCCTCATGAGCATACCACAGGTTGTAAATAGTCTCACTTTTGTCATATTGTATGGTTGATTAACAAGTGATTTTCTCCTTAAATATCCCTTCCAAACATTAAGACAACATTGCAAAATACACAGATAAAAACAAGAAAAGAAATCACACGAAAAGCTGGATTGACCTTTACAATGCCAGTGTTTCAGACACAACCACATCCTACACGGCAGGCCACATGCTGGTAGAGCAATTCTTATTCATGCTGAGCTGAGATGTAGAGACTGTTTTCTAAATCAGTTGCTCATGTTCACAAACAAAAAGCCTGAATGTCCCAAGTCTCAATCAACAGCAAACATTGCTGTTCATAAACTCTGAGGGTGATCCACAAGGTGCAAAGTTTGTAACACCTATCCCTATGAAAGAGGGTAAGAGCTACAATCCTGCCCCAATAAGCCAAGACACAGCTATAATTGCAAACCATTTTAACAGTGATGGACATACTCATGCATGTTTACATGTTAAGTAAATAATGCAGACTACATCTAACATATCACTTCTGTTATTTGTCAAATATTTAAGTAAATCAAAGAGAAAGTAAAGCTTTCTCTTCTTTCTGCAACTCGGCTCTTTGACAAAGGTTATTTTACACAATCTAAAAAGTATGGAGGGAGGAGAAAGACCAATCGTAGCTTACCTTAACGTATTCGAGAAACTCCAGTAGAAAGCTGCGAGACTAGGTACAGTAAGGAAAACAACTGTTATTTTAAACTCGAACATGAAATGCATCGCTAATTTGATGACTATAAATATTATAAAAGTGTTTAGCTCGCATACCTCCAAGATTTTAAACACACACACTGAGTTAGATTTTTGAACTGGGGCAAAGGAGTTAATTAAGAACTTATATAGAATATGGCTCAAGTACCATTTGTGTTTAAGTGTTTTCCGAAAGGAAATATTTGAATCTTATTTTTCACATCATACATACCCTGAAATAACATGTGTATGCATTTATGCATTGGGTATTAAGTTACATATACACACCGAGGACATTTTGTATAGTGGTAAAGCACAGAGTGATTCAGGAGACGGCTCATGCAGATGGTCAAGTGTAGCACACAGCTGCGCAACACATGTGGAAGCTCAAGCCATTTTCAAAGCTATGCACCTGTAATCTGGCATTTCAATATAAGCGGCTCAGTTTTCAAAGGCAATGCAAACAATGTGCATTTAAGTTAACAGAAGATCAGGTTACTCTGCAACCCTAGAAATCAATCAGCCTTAATTAACTGCTTAGGTCTGGTCTCAGGACCTTAATTTCTAGCATGAGTTTCAGCACGCTAGCCTGAACACCACAGGGCAGAGTCAGCTATTGTAAAGGGATACTAAAACGCTTTAGTACATTATCCACCACAAGGCAGAAGGGTGGCTTGCTGTTTCTGCAAGGCTGGTGTCTCCAAAAAACTAAGTACCTGTGATTGGTTCTGAAGATGACTTTCAAATCACCTACGATTAAAGTACTATCTCCCCATCCCTACCAAAGATATCTTATGTTGAGATATAGACATCATCAACTGCCTGTCAGGCTGTTTTGAGTGAGGAACACCCTTCTGTGTTCCCACACAGAGAAAGATTAATTTCTCCTTGGCAGGCAGCTGTAGGAACACAGAGGACAAACACATTCTAGAGTTAAAGGGGGTCTAAAGTAGAACCACTTAATATTTTAACTATAATCTGATCTTCTAACAGGACAGACGCGTTTTTTGAAGGAACTTTCCACCAGAAGTATGCATTTTGCTGTTCCCTGCATCTTAGGAAATTCTCCATCACCAGATACAACTTCTCTTGGTGTTAATCCCAGCACAATGGAGGAATTCCTCTTAAAAGAAAGTTCACTTAAAATAGTGAGAACTTGTGACTAACATCAAGCAATATTAACTCATTACAAGGTCCTCAGCCTAGAGCCACCCTCAGTCATGCTAAGGGCAGATCCATTCAATTCAACAGGGCCGCTTTAGCAGAGGTACAAATGCACACATGGCCATGAAAAAAATACTTATGAAATGCGTTAGACAGCTCCAATTTGGCAGCTACAATCCAAGAGCAATTTCAGCACTTGATAGCAATTAAAATTAGTCTAACAGGTTTTCAGCAGACAGAACAAGAACACTGCCTCCCACAACAGTGGAACTTTTTCAAGTTTACTGTGATACTATGTCAAGTATCACATTTCAACCACCATCCCCAGCAGCGCATCTGCAGGCAGCCACAGGAGGAGCATGCTAGAATGTTATGCGGGGTTTGAAATACGATGAACCACAGCAAACATTTGCAACATTGAATGCACAGTTTTCCAGCGTACAACCCACAAGCACTTCGGTGGTGTCCTATGAATTCTCTTAAAAGAAACCTTTTAAGACAAGAGCTTGCTTTTTCATTTAATTTCACAGCAGCTCCACTGGTCTACAAAATAAAACCAAACCCAAGCAATTCCCCCCAAGATATGTGGGCATTACCAAACTCTCTATTTAGCCTTGCTTTCTTCTGGCCCACTGTATATGGGTAGGGCAGAGCTGACAGCAGTAAAAGAGCACCTGACTTCCAGGGTAAGTTTTATCTCAGTCCTTACATTAAAGGAGAGAACTCATTTCTAACGATATGCATTTGCCTTAGTACTCAAAGCTAATTTGTATGGCATTAGGGACTGTAGCATTCCCCAGCCTGTGCCATATACACAATTTAGCTTTTACAAGCAAAAACATTTGGCACACTCCTATTTTCAAGTTCATTTTACATGAGAGAGAATGCAGTAAGGGTGACCTGAGTCTAACAAAGATAAAGGAAACTGCAGTAACAACCTAACATACATACCTCTTCCTCTGTCATTGATTCTTCAACCCCTTCCTCTTCAACTACAAAACTCTCCTTCAGCTTCAGGTACTCTTCATACTCCCTCTTCTCCTCTTCTTCCTTTGCCTTCCTTTTTTCCTCTTCCTGGACAGAAAAGATGACAAATGGTCAGTTTGCTCCCCCCAAATCAGGTTTAGTTTTAAGTAAAGCAGCATTTTCTTCATCTGCATCTGGTTTTACGAGGACAGACAGAAAATAAAAAGTTTCTAAAATGAGTCTAAGTTCTCAAATGATGGCATCATTAATTTCACAAGCCACTCTTAAGGTAGTAACCATCTTGCATGGTAGTGTAAGCTTGCACACAATACACCTGGGCTGGCTCTTAACAGATCTAATACAGGGGAGAAAAAAAATCACTCTTATATAGCAGTCTGCTTTCTTAATTTGCATGAATATGCTTCTTCTGCAGATCCCGTGACAGGAAGTCCCAGCCCCTAACTGTACTTTGAGGCAACATCCACTTTTTCATTAACCGCCCCCAATTCTGCTCTGATGTGCACTACTGTGTGATGGGAGTGATCACAAAGAATAGTGGAGTTATGCTGGTGTCCATCTGTGTGTGAGAAAAAGCTGTCCTGTGAAAGTTTCAAGTAAAATCTTTCTTATGACATACAAGCAAACTATGTCTACTGAAATGTAAAGAATTTAAAGTATTTAAGGCATAGAAGGCAAGGTATGATTGTATTAAAAAAGGGTTGTGGTTTTTTTTTTTTTAAACACGTTTGTCTGTTAACAAAAACCTACAGTCTCTGCTTTTAGTTATTTGCAATAAAAATACTTCCAGTTTCCTACTGTTAAAGTCTTTAAAAAAAATAATAAAGCTGACCCAGAAAACTCCACGTGCAACATCAGTGAAATGGTGATGCATACTCGGTAATGAAGAGTCACACATTCACACAGCAAAACTGTGATTAAAAGTTTTGGAATGTGATAAATTACTTTAAAAATGTTTCAAATAAGAAAAGGTTTTTACTGGGAGCTCATCAATTTGCAGCTTTCGATGATTTTCTTTTAAAATTTGCTTTGTTGTTCTCCAAAACACCCTACACATGTAACCTCACAGAAGAAAAATGTTTCTTTACGCAGCAGTTTCTTCCACAGAGAAATTTATGCTTGTACACCACCTGGTACAATGAGATTCCAATTTGCCTGGCCTCTGGCTGCTATCCCATTGCAAAGGCTTGATTAAAACTTAGAAAGATGAGTTCTTCAAATTTCAGTGGCAATCTCTGGGCATTTCTTTACTATTAACAAGGAACTGATCTCTTAAAGAACAATTATATTGATTTCTAAATGTTTGTCATTCTGCATCTTTGACACTAATATGGTAACTACTTCCTTAAATGGCTGGAAAGCAAAACACTTGTTCCATTAAAACAGGAAGATACAGGAACAGTTAATTAAGTATATTGAAAAATTTCCGTATTAAAAAAGATGCCATGTAAGGCAAAAACCAGCAAGACACCAGAAACAGGGATGGGATTCTCTTCAACATAAACTGAAGAGAAAGTGTATTTGGTCCTGATTATGTTTAATCAAACTCACAGAAAGTCATGAGAAGGAACGCTACCAAGATACAACTATGAGAAAAACAGGACTGAAATGATCTTACTGTATGCGCAAAGCCAAAACCATTTTTTTAACCACTATCTCATGAAGAAACTACAGATCTGAGGAAGCTCTTGAGACAAAACAAGACCATTTTCTGGGTCATTCATCACTGTAATGATTATTAGCAAAAGGTCCACAGTAGTTTTTTTCCTTGTAAGTGCTACAGGTGCCAAGAGCAGCATAACCATATTTCATTTGGAAGCAATGGCAATTGTTCTTTTCTTGTAAGTGCATTAAATTTAATCTTGATCCTGGAAATAAAATAACAACACTCTTCCCCATGTCTATTAAGAGGCTGTAATTCAATAGCATTTGCAAGAAGAAAAAAATAAAATCACAAAACCTGAAAATTGCTTAGGCAAATTTCTAGATGGTTCTACCAAAAAAAAAATAATCAGACAACAGTGTCCCATTTACAACCAAGAGCAGTGATAATTAAGAAATATTTTCCTGTTTATGGAAAGTCTAACATCAAATGAACTAGACTCATTCCTGTCTTCCTTACCTACTTGAAGAACAGTACCTTCAATTTTATTAAAGCATACCAGCATGTTACTATCAGTACTTCCATTTCCAGTACATGCAGAAAAGCATCTCTGCTGAGAGACTGGCAAAGCACTTGGCTACCAGTCCCTCTCTTGCAGTCATCTTAAAAGCCAACATAAGTTTGCTTTCCAGATCCTAAATGTTGATGCAATGATCAGCAAAGCATCTCCAGGTGGTCTGAGCCACTGCTTTGTTAGCTAAAGCATGTCAGCCCTCAAAGCCTCATATTTCCTGGTGGTTGTAGCCTCCTCCATAACACTAAGTATTTCCAGAAGCTTCTTCATCTAATAACTAAAAATCCCAGCCACTTCCTGCAGTCTTACATGCTTTACTACCTAAATTCACCTATGATTCAGTCTGTAGAAAAAGAAGGATTTAGCCAAACTGTAAATTAGTTCAAAGCCAAGAGGAGAGATGATTTTGCATAACTGCACTGAAAGAAGCAACCAACAGCAGCTGTGGAAGCTGAGCAGGGTGAACCCTAGCAAAATCAGGCTGTCTGTTAACATTTATTCTCAGCTATTTTTTTCACCGTCATGCTGGCACTCTTCTTTCACATGCCTAAGTCATGCAGCCGTTGCATGGTAGGCACAGGGTCAAATTTAGGCAAGTTGCATTCCCACAGAAACCAGTCTGTCTGTATGCATAACCCACACACGGAAATGCTCGCAGCGCCCCAGGCTCTACTAATGAAATAGAGACCAGTACTTGCTTCATGCAAGTCATACAGGGGGCACTCAGCTCAAATATAAATTAAAAAACCCCCACATCTTGGTTAGTCGGGTTTCTTTGCCTCTCCCCATTCTGATCTCATTAACTGCTGTGGAGTTAAGTGGTAAAGCATGTGGCTCAGAGGAGAGATAATAGCTGAGCCACCTCCCTTAACGATGGGTGGGGTGGTGGGGAAATCCCAGCATCATGGAAATTTGGTAACTGCAGATGCTCACCTTCAGCTGCTTGCCCTTTTTTTTTTTTTTTTTTTAAAGCAGGTTTGCTTCTCTCTTGGCCCACCTAAATGTTACCCAAACTGGGGGCTTGCTACAGCGTAAAGATTTCTTTTTGATGGGTTTGCTATACACAGGTGAAGCACAAACTCTCCCACTCTGATCATGTCTTTACTGGGGGGGGGCGGAAAAGAAACCCCAAACCAACTTAATCACCCAAACCTTTCTTCCTTCTCTCCTTTTTCTGACAAGCGTCCACATTATTACTATTGGATTGACTCTACCTCTGCACTTTTGTTATGAGTCTTATTTGCCACCTTGTGTAGCAGAGACCCAAGAGCTTCCAGAACTCCATGTAGCCTGTGGATCTCCAGCCCTCTGGGAGACACTTTCCAACACCCTTAACCCTTTCTATTCCGGACCTGGTCAGCACTGACTTCCCACTGCACCCAGTCCTTCCACTGCTCTCCAGGCTCCCTCCATCCTACCTGCCCACTGAGGACCTGAATTTGCTGTGTGGCTCCTTTCAGATCATTACCTTCTGTTTGCCCCTTAGCTTGGTCACAATGATTATTTCCATGACATCAAAAACATTAATTGTACCAACTGAACAACAGCCCAGGCTTTTACCAGATGAAACCCATAGTGACTTGAAAACTCCTTCAGACTCACAGCTGGAAGGAGACCTTGACTCTTGGGATCACAAATCCCTCTGGAGTCCTGGAATGCTGTTTGAGTAACTACACTGTTCTGGCCGGTTGACAGATTACAGCCTTTGAAGGTTTATCACGCATTACTATTTTTAGCAAAGGTAGAGGACCCTTACAATTATGTTCAGCAAGAAGATACTGAACTACTGTTTCTAGCTTTCCATGGAGTAACCCATTTAAGGTGACACTGAGACTAAGCGATACTGGCCTACAGAGTAAGTAGCTTTTCTGAGAGCTTTGCCTAAGCAGCTTTCCCTGAGAGGAAACTGCTAGTTGTGTGCTGTGCCAACTCTCCTCCAAATCAGATAAAGGACCAACTTGCTGACAAACAAATCATTTATAGGCAGCTTATTCGACTGCTAAGTGGAAGAGATCTCATTGCTACTGAGGAAAGGTAAACCACATGCTGGACTCTCTTCAACTACCACCCGCTACCAGTCATTCATTGTTTCCGGCTATTTCCTTAACATGCAGAATGAGGAAAAGTGTACTGGTTCCTATTCCTATGCCAAATGCTTTGAGGTTCATGGACCAAAGAAACCCTCCTTGTAGAAGATCCGGTTTTCATTCTGTTAGTGCAGGTTCTGCGGGAATCGAAAAGGGACTTTACAGTAAATAATTTGGCGTAGAGCAGATGGATCTCTAGGATTCCTCCCCACGCCCACACTGTTTAGACACAAAATAAAATATAAAAATTCTTTAGAAAGACGGGATAAGTGTTCTTACCAGTCTTCATCCCATCAAAACTAGAGTGGAATGAGTTCTCTGCAAGCTTTTCAACTTATACTTTCTTAGGAGAAATTAATTTTCAGGAAAGTATACACACTTGAAAGCTGATGCTTAAACTGAACTACATAGTAGTCTCCATCAGCCTCCAGAAATGTACTGTTTATGTATGAATAGTGGCTATAAATGCCAAATAGATAGTGAAGAGCTCTGCTAAGAAGCACTCAAATCTCTATGTTCACATAATAAAATAACTCAACAATCAATTTTTTAAAACCTGATGCCTGTTCTTACATGATTAAATATCAAATCAAAGAGTCAAAACCTTAGGGTCTTAGTTCTCAAAAGCTTCAACAGAACCCTTGGAATCACTAGCCAATCCTCCATTTCTATAGCTTTTAAGATCCAGACCATTTTTATTTAGGCACTTAAAATGCAAAACTGGAAGCCTACATGAAATTGACCTATTTTGGAAACTTTGTGCTTGAACAATACAGATCTCATTTTAATGTAACAGTGAACAAACACCAGTCCACACTCCTGCTGTGGTCTTTTGTTTCACAACCATTAAAAGCTTGCTCGCTGGAAGACTAGTAGTTTCTCTACTGTGTCGAACTATAATTCCAGAGCAGCCCACTCTGCAATGGATCTGCAAGCAACACACCCTGTTCAACACTGCATTTTAGTATAGAAGACCGATACCTGTGAGCCCTGCATCTGCCCAAGCAGTTTCCTCAGCATGGCGAAGCTAGGCTGAGGGAGTAAATTCTACAAAAATCCCTGTGCACAGGGGAAAGAAAAAAAAAAAAAAAGCTCTTCTGTGAGCAATCTGCAAGGCTTTGTATGAAGACACTGTTTTGCAACATCAGAGGAAGTTCGCTCTCATTGATAAGGTGGCGGTTGGTAAACCATCTCACCACTAAAAAACTCCAAGAGTGAAAGGGAAATCCCCAGGGTAAAGCAGAGCTGAAGCAAATGCCAATTATAAAGGAGCTTCCTCACATGCATAGCCAATCAGGTCATCAGAACACTGGAAAGGAAACTTGAATTTAAAAATATATAATCTGGTTTGCAACACTGGAGCCAAAGGGCAACCACATTTTATTTATATGTGCATACAAATACATTTAAATAGAACCAGGGGGATATTTTTCTCAAGAATATGCAAGATTTTAGCCCCCATAACTCCCTTGAAGGCACAGTTCCCACTTGTAGTACAGCACTGTGTAGAGTTGCCCAAAAGTAACTGGACAGAAGTATCAGTTTGCCTTTAAAACAAAGTGGGTTTTCATCTGACTCAATAATTCACTATTTCCACTAGACTCCAAATCTCAAACTACGTGAGCTGGGTGTGTACGTGAAAGAGTTAAACAATCCTGGTGACTTTATCAAAGATCAACACTGGGGAATTTCTAGAAAATCTGCATGCTGCAACATGATTTCATATCCTCCTGATCTGTTTGGCTTCCCTCATCATTTGACAAACTTTGAGATGGTTTTTAATGGTGCAGGAATCACTCATGGCTGTCGAATAGGATTCAACTGATAGTTTAAGGCTGTAGCTGAAACGCTGAAAGGAAAATCTCCTTTACACGAAGCCAATCTCAATGTTCACCGAAGCTAGCACAATTTTGGTAGCACTTCTTGGGAGAGAGACTGAAAAAAGGGTCAACTGAAATTTAGCTAACAAAGCTGGTTGTGCTTCTTTGAAGACTTGCCACTGTTACTATACCTGCAAAAATACTCTGACATACTGGAAAAGGAAGGGAAAAAAATGAAGCTGACAACTCTAACATTCCTCAGACAAATTTTAGTGATAAACTAAATTTATTGTGCCTTATGGGATTATATAAACTACAGAAACATCAGTAATCAAACTGCCTTCAAAAATCATACAACTGGCTACCGTCTGGTTTTTATCTCATGCGTATCAATCACTACTTGAGCTACCTTTCATGCTTTTGCCTTTCTACCTTCTAATTTATATAGGAGAATACCATTATCACGTGTAGTCCACAACGGCTTACTTGTCACAAGACTTTACTTGTGAAAATGAAGAATCCTTTCTCTAGAGGAACTTCTAAGTGACTTTTTTCCCTATGTATTCTGTAAAAAACCAGTAAATCCAATGATCCCTTTATCACTTCTAGGGACCTAGAAGAGAGTCAGTATCTTTTACATCATACAATCAGTCTGTAACAAGATTTGAAAGATATTAAGGTGATAAAGACAGGCTATGCTTCCATGCACAGTAATCAAGTATCTATTTGTTCATTTCCCCTCCTATCACCCAGTCAAGACTAAAACACTGAAGTCTTACTATCATGCTCCCTGTAATACTGCTTTCTTTGCTGACTAAAGCAGGAACTCGAGCAACAGAGCCTAAACATATACAAGTCTTGAATTGTTCTGTTTCCTGTTAAAGGTTCGGATGAAGACAGAGACTTAAAATTACTAGAAGCCACTTGAGGATGAACATTAAATATTGTCAGATATGTTTACTTTGATTCGCACTCAAAATGTTCAGTGGTTACTGGATTATCAATGTCTTAGACCCAAGGAAAAAATAAAATGTTGGAAATGCTTTCCCTTGAGTAGCAGAATAATGCTTGTGATGTAGCCTGGTGGGTTGGCTTACTGCCCTGATAAAGACTACCGGGAAAAGCAAACAGACAAACCAACCAACCAAAAAGAAGTTAAAATTACAGACATGGATCAAAAAAAGTTAAAAATGTTAATAAGCACTCTCTGTGTGAAGAGACCTCTAGTTAGAATTTCTAGTCAACTTTTCAACCATGCCTGACTGGTCCTGATTAGCCGGCTACACCGCTAAACCCCAGTCAAACCAGTAGGCAATCAACAGGATAAGATCTTTGTCCTGGGCTACAGCTGCTTTTGAGCAGGTTGGACAAGCTCAACTGCAATTTGCTTAGCAATTCACCTGCCATGCTGGCACCACTCTGGAAGGAATTAAAATTCTGTTCATTAGCCTCCTCTAAAGAAGTGACATTTAAACAAAGCTAGCATTCAGCCAGCGTGCCCTCCTAATTCCCCCCAGACTATTGGAGTCAACTGGTTCATTTCAACCAACTCTTCAGGGTTGCAAGGATATTGCATTCCCAGAATCTTAGGAAAAAAAAAAAAATTCAGGAACTGGGTGAAGACAAAACCCTTAAAAGAATACACCGCTGGAGGGAAACTGCCGAGTTATTTGTTGTGCCAAGCTCCATGACAAGCAGGATGGGCAATAGACATGTGCTTTAGAGGCAGACAAGAGCTCGTCTTACCGCTTTCCATGCTGCAAGTGTGAAGGGGAGAAGCTGGTAGTATTTAGGAGAAAAGCAGAGTGGTCACAGGGACCACAAGGCAGAAACTGGTACTACTGAAGTGTGTGGGCAGGGGAAAAGCAGTAGACGCAGATCCACAGGAAGCCAGGGCTAATAGTTCTGCTTTTAGGAAACAGCTTGGCTAAGCACAGGAGTGGCTCAGACTAGCCAAGATCAGTTATCCAGGCTCAGGATTCATGCTTTGACCACTACCAGGTACCTCTAAATTTCTACATCTTTCTCAGAAGGGCAGCTGTGGAATAATTGGTCTCCTGGAAGTTTGTCCAAGTTGCTTTACAATTCAAAGTCTCGGACCATGCTACATATCCTGATGTAGTACTGACATTTTCCTCATCCATTTCAATTTCTGAAATTCAGGAGCCTTCTAGTGATAAAAAGGAAACACAGAGTTCAGACGATAAAGGATTTGGTGGGGGAGGGAGGGAATAACCCCAGAGTTAGATATACATTCTACAAAAGATCTTAAGGATACAACCTCTATGTGTAATGTACGGAAAAAGTTTAATTGCTTTATCCTGCCTTTGTGCCCCCAACAGAGAAAACGAAAAATTGTCTTTGCCTCTTTTAAAGTGTTATCAGCAACACATACCATTTAAACAACCTGTGCTTAGAACAAATTAAAATAGATCTGCTCATTACCGACCAGGGACACAAGTTTCCATGCACATTTAAGTATCCCCAAAAACTGACACTGAAAGCTGAGAGCTATGCTCCCCTGGGATGGCAATTATTAAGCATAGGATTGTGCAGAACACTTTGGTCCTTGCCTCCAGAAGCACATTGCAAAGCTACCACACAACTTGTTCGAGCACCAGAGAGCATGAAACTTCTTCCTAGCTCTTAGCCAGTAGCCTGTTGCTCAGAATACACAAAGCAGCTTTGAAATAAGTTTGTCTCCCTCACTGATGAGCGCATTCAACAAAAGCATTTCAGTTGCACAGTACCTGTTTTTCTGGGTCCTTCCTGCTAACACACACATTTGTATGCATAGTTTAGAAATCTTTAATTGTGAAGCACACGTAAATTTGTATAATTAGAATAAAATTGTATAATTTTATACAACAGCTGTAAAATCGGTTGCTGATGGCTTTCACTTTCTGCCCTGCTGGTTACAGCTGTTAGGCAGGCAGCTCAAATGAGCTTAATGGAACAGGGGCCCAGTGAACTTGCAAAATCTCCTTCCTTAAGAGACACTCAAAGCTGGGCAGGTCAAGGTCCTGAGCAACCTGCTCTTAACTGGACATGCTCCGAGAAGGAGGACAGATCAGATGGTCTCTGGAGGTCCCTTCCAACCTACATTATTGTACGATTCTGTGATAACCAAACTTCTGTCAGACACCAAGCTAGCAACCCCCAGAATTTCTCTTGCTACTAGGTATAACTCCTTCCTTCATATACCTGCACTTAAACAGCTGCCAGATGAACTAAGGGCCAACTTTATCAGCTCTGTTTGCCAACATAACAAATTGACCAAACAATCTGTCACTATGGCGTACAGCAGTAGCAGATCCACTACCAGGAGATAGGGTTTCATTTTGCCCTAGACTCGACCGTGAGTGGGTGCTTGCTGCTACGTGTGTGTATTGATGTTTGGAGCAGTTTTCACTTCTGCCAAGCACTTAGGGGAACAAAGCTGGGGTCTATAGTTCACATAACTGAGTATTACTGTAATTCAAACAAAATGAAGAAAAAAACCTCAAACACATAAAAGATGTATGCAATATAATAAAAGCTAAAGGGAGCTGTGCTGATCACAGAACTTACATAGAAACAATCTCAAAGACAAACCTTGTTCAAAATTTCCATCTATAAATACAACTAATCCCACCTGTCGTTCTTCCTCAAGACGTATTCTCTCCTCTTCTTTCCGCCTTTCCTCCTCTCTTTTTGACTCAAGTTTTTTCCGTTCTTCTCGTTCTGCTTCTTCAGCCTAAAAAAAAGAAATTATGCAAGCCAAGCTCCACTCTTCCCAAATATATATTTTTAAATTTCATATTGTGATATCATGTTTGTTTGTTTTGTTTTTTTTTTTTAACATCTTCCTAAATGCATGTTCAGAAAGAAACAGTAAAGAGACTAATAAAAAAACCTGTCATTATCATGACTCTGATCTTCAGCATACTTAACATTGTGGTAAGTTTAGAAATAACCCTTCTCACTTGCATTATCTGTTTCTCAATAAGGGTTTAAACTTCGCATGTGCATATGAGCTTATTACTGTAGTGATATTAGGTAATACTGTGTCATGGCATTCCATTTCTCCTCAGTGGACTCTAGGGAGAGGAAGAAAAGGAAAGGGAAATATAAACTCTGTAAAACTAAGTGCATTCAAATTTATCATTAACCCGGGCAGAATCTCTTAAAGAAAAACCTGTACTGGTCTCTTCAAATAATTTTATTATTTGTTTTTAAACTAAACCTAGCAAAGAGATTGTTGCAAAATGGGGAAAAAAGGGTGTTTAGTGTATTGTTTAGAGATTTATTTTAAGTATATTAAGAGCACAAGAGACGACATTCAAATCGAGGATTTGTAACTTTGAATGTTTCAGAGAGAGAGACCTGAGGAATTTATCTGTTTACATGGGAAAATAAAAGTCAGCATGTTTTAAAATGAAACAAAAGCTTCCTCGCTCCACCAACTGATGCTTATCTAACTTCATTCAACTTTGCTCAAATTTTCCACAAAAAAAGAGGCTAATTAAATAGAACTAATCCGGAAAGTAATGACAAAATGGTTAGAGCATAGAGTGAGAAAAGGACTGTAACAGAAGTTTTATATAGCATAGCAATAAAGTTTATTACCAACCACCCTATATACAGGACAGTGTAAAGCAGACACTGGACTTAAATCTCAGGTGACACCTGGGTGGGATTTCACTGGCTTTGTTTGGACCCTCTGACATTAGAAATGTTAGTAGTTTCATAGTCCCTGTCTTTTTGTAAAATGTGTCAAGTCACTCCAGCCTCTGTTATGCACGGATTGTTTAAGTTTTACCTACTTCTTGTAACTTCACATTCCAAGTTACAGAACGGAGTTTGCAAAAATTGTATAGAACAATTAAAAGGAATTAACGTATAACCTGCTGCCATCCACAAGCACAGTACAGAAAGTAAGTTTCAAAAAGCCTGTTACTTCCCTGGAGTTAACAGCAAAATGCTGGGCAAAACTGAAAAAATGCAGCAGTATTTAAGGAAGTACTTTTACACACAGATTTAAGAAAGAATAACTGAAAAGCTACAGTGTGTTCACTCTGTATACTTTGTCTCTGACTAAGGGCTGAACTTGAACCCAAATCTGACTGCATCATAGATAGCAGTGAATTACAGGGCCTGCTTTTTATTTTCCCCAATCTCTAAAAGCAATAAATGTGGCTAAGCATAGATAAGCTCAAAGTTTTTGCACTATGAGAGCACATGAAACACTACTCAGAACTGCCCAGTTTTGGTCACAGACCCAGTGTGACAACAATACTGTGTGGGCTTGAGTGTATTTTTAAGGGCAGACAGTACTGACATTAAGCTGCAAGCCAGTGGAAACATCCAATAAAAAGCTCTCTTGAGTAAGAGTTTAACTCCTCTCTTTCCGCCACGAGAACGCCAGAGAACCTAACAGAAAGAAAACGAAACTCCGTTTTGTATGGTTCTCTTGGGGTACAACATAAAAAGCTGGATTTACATTTTAAAACATAAACACGATCTTTGTAGGGATGATACTGCCTTTGCCTTTTTGGGGTGTCCGTCATCACCAGTTCTTTGCTGAGTGCTGCTATTCAGGCTCTGCTCTGGTCTCTGTACGTGGCAGGAAATGCTTACCTCTCTCTGTGCTTTTCTGGCTTGTTTCTCTTCTAATTTCCTCTGCTTCTTTGCTCCAATTTTCCCAGACACCTGAAATTCTGGCACCTCCTCAGCATCATCTTCCTCTGCAACATTATGTAAATGACAAATCTTAAGTAGTCTGTAAAAAGTCCCTTCAAGAAACTTTACTGCTTCCTAGGAAAGCAGCAGCAGATGAAAAGGAGACACACATACATTTCAGACAAGACCTAGTAGATGGAAAAAGGCAAAAAAACCCCATACGGTACTGCCAAAGCCACAGAGTAGAACTAACAAGGCAAACACACTCAAGTGAAGCCAGAGGTAAAAATTTACTCAATCTATTGAAGGAAGGCTTTTCATAAACGTTCCCTGCTTTCCACAATTAAAAGATTTATTTTCTCTTATACATAAAATGTGCTAATGGTTGTCAGTATATAACTGCTTAACACTAACCTGCAGAGACTTTCTTCACAGTTACCTTTCATCTTAGCACAACAGCCATTCATTCAAAAAGTGGAATTCAGAAGCATGACACTCATCATGCATGATATAACTAACCTTTAAGGGAGAAGGAAAAAAAGCCACCATAAAAATCTCTGCAATGCAAATCTTGGGCCTGACTACAATAAAACTACATGTAAAGAGTTCCCTGTTGTACAACATTTGGTTGTTTATAAAGAGGATCTCTGCAACTGTGAAATACGAAAGTGTCATGCTCAAATGATGTGCAAATGCATCATATTTCGGCTCACCCAGGGGCTAAGTAAGACTAAAAAGCTTTTAAAGACTGCCATTTCTTCCCCGCTTCCCCCCGGACCAGTGTCTCATGAACATCTTGGCACTTTATTTGCAAATCTAAACCAGTCCTTGATCCTACAATATAAGTACTGTAGATTGACCTTAACACTCAAAGAGAAATCACTGGCTCACTTCACACAATCTACAGAGATTCATGTGCGTGAATCAGATGTCAGAATCAAAAAGAAAGATCTTTATCAAATGGATCCCTTTTTGGGGTAAAGTAATTTACACTTTGAGAATCCACAGTGCTGTTATGCTTGATGCTGATTTCAGACCCACACACTTGAAGTCCGCTGGGTAATCTGAAGAACAGCACAGCCAACTCCTGCTATTTTCCTGACATGCAGTATTTATTTAGGGAAGGAGAAGGGGAGGGGTGTGCAGAGGAAGTTCTTCCTTGGTTAAGTTTCAGCCCTTGTCATTGGAGGGAAAAAACCCAATTCACCACTCACGCTACCCCGGGGCTCTTGGTTTCTCAGGCAGAGCTAACAAGAAGAAAAAATCCCATCATGTTTGATATGGGAGTCGTATGGGAGCCTGCAGCAGTTGTACCTGGAGCTGACTGTACTGTTGCAATCACCAGAATTGGTTTGGCACGATGATGTCTTCTGCAGGGAACGCTCTCCAGAGAGCCTGGTCCCCTTTTTTGGGAATCCAAAAAAGCTGCTCCTAAGGGAGCATATGGATGAATGAGACTCACCCTTCTTTTCTATGTAGAATTAGATTTGAAACACTCTTGTTTTACTAATTCCAATACACAGTATGGTACTACGGTTAAGCCACTGAGACACATCATCAGAAACAAATATTATTGAGAGCTGTGTAGGTGGCTCTCAAATAACTTAGCTGTTTTCAGTATATGGAAGTTAATATGAGACAGGCTTGCTGAATTGGGCTTCAGAGAATTACTTCTATCTGATTACTGAGATGATCAAAAGGGGTTCCCCCATCCTACACCACAAACAAAGAAGCAACAGGGGACACTCAAGCTCGACACAGTTGCTTCTACAATTTTGCTGAAGCTTAAAATAGCTTTTTTTATTTTTTAAATACCAGGCCAAGGGGAGCTCCAAACACAATGAGTGAGCAACCCAGCATTAGCAGTTACTACTCCAAGATTAACAGTTCAATACTGGTATTATTCTTTAGAAAATTATTTCTGGAAAACATCACAAGTATAAAACACCACCTATGACACTATTCAACTTGAGGCACTGAGTGCTTCTCAGATTTCATCTGTATTAAGAGTACGTGAGCCAGAATTCAGGCAGAAGTCTAAAAAGGCTTTTAAAGCCTTTTTCCACTCCTGGATCAAACATGCCTTTGTTCAGTAGCGTTTGCTTTCCTCCTATTTGAAGCATCTGATGTGATGATCCCTTAAGTACCACTTCCTCCAAGCGTTTTCTAGTGCATGGAGTTACATCCAACAAAAGACAGAGGCAGCAACACAGATGCAGCCCATGATTCAGCAGAGCATTAAAGGTCAACGGTGCACTAAACCTGGGTGCAATTAGTATGTTCTGAATAAACCTGAACATGCTCACAAGAATATAAGCACACGGTAAAAGGATTTGCTGAATCAATTGGTTATTATAGCAGAAAAGGTGCAACAATTCATTTATTTATTTTTTACACATAAAGAAGCTATCGCCTCAGCAGGTTTTAACAATCACTTTTCACATCCTCATAGTCGTCAACACTAGTAGACCTGATGGGGGGGGTTGGGGGTCAGTCTATGGGAACGTGCACTCCATCTGCTTCAGATGTGATGCAAGACGTTCAGTTAATCGCACTCGTTGTGAAAACAGTTTTATCATCACCCAAATCACTAAGGCTGGCCAGCCTACATGCATACTTGGTTGGGCAGCGTAATAACATCAGACATCATCATATAGTTTAAAATGAAAATATATTTTTGTTTGAAGGCTGATCTTCTATGGTGCTCTCTCTGTACAATTTATCTGATGTCTTAAAATGTGGCAGTTCTGGGATGTACATAGGGTTGTGGCAGGAAAGGGAGAGAAGTTTAGTGCTCCAAACTCGACACAAGCAGTTTTTCACTAGCGACCTTCCCTAACTGCTCACAGTACCACAGGACATTAAAGTCCTGTTCCCACTTCATGACATGGTGTTGATAAAGAACACCACACCTCCAGGCACACAGGACTCCCTTCACCTGAGCTGCTTGGATGTGATGTAGCGGGAGAGCTTTCAACTACAGTCACAAGCCTACCATCATGTCCTGGTCCATCTTCACAGGGTCCAACATAACTATTCTAACATTCCCACAGCTTGCAAAGCATTCCCACCAGCTTCCAGCTCTAAAAGAGAGAAAGCAGAAATAGTCTGACTTACAGTGATGCTTTCACACCACTTTACATATTCTGCTTTACACAAACAGGGGTTTTGCTCAGCTAGACAGCTGAGAGGTAGCTTCAGGGAACCTTAGCTTTTTCCTTTACGTTTTGAACACACTGAAAGCCAGGATGATAGGAAACAGTTAACAGTCACAGAGAGGTTTGAATCTCTTGAAATTTACAGAGTACTTTTAAAAATACTTCCCACTACCATTAGAAAGTGTGCTGGAATGCTGATGTTATCTATCAGGACAGGAATTTACCAGCTACTGTGTACAGAATATACAAAAACTCCAAATGAAACAACCTGCATCACGTATTTTAGCTGCTCTTGTCATCTACATCAAAGGGACTGTCTTGCCTCCTATTAAGTTTTGGAAATGACACAAATGGATTCCCTCCATGAAAAAGGATGCAAGCTACACATGTGGCTACGCACAAGAAGTCCTTTGGGCACATCTGGCCACTTTAGTTACTATTTATGCAGCACCTAACAACATGAATAAGAGAAAGTGGGATAAGATGCCAGGCAAAACAAACAGTTCATCCTGAAGGCAGAAGACATACGCATGTTATTAACATTAAATAGATGTATGACACCAGCTACTGAAAAGGAATGGGTCCACCATATGGAAAGGTGTGGGAATTCATGAGTAACATAGCCCTGCAGTGGTACAGTCATAATATTTTATTTTTTTTAATTGGGTAGGAACCAAACAAGACATGGGCTTATTAATCTGAAGCCACAAAGTCAGCCTACACTTAGAACAGAAAATGGTCAGCAAACAAAGGACATTAGCCCTTTTGAACAGAAGTCAAATGACTTGAAGTTTTTTCTTGAATAAAGCCATATGGCACAACTGAGAAATCACACACCTACCTTTTCCACACCATCTGCGCTTGAAACATCTCAAGGGCAGACACACATTGTGGATACTCTGGTAACACTGAAGTCACTTTCTATATAAATAGTAGCAAGTCAAAATTAACTTTTGATTCACTAGTTAGGCTATTAGTAGTCAAAGTTTAACTGTACTAGAAAGGTTTTCCTGCTGATTAAGCATTAAAATGATTTCAACTACTACATCAATTACTATAGCCCTATTATGAGCTGTTTAACAGGAACAACATGGGTCCACCTCGGTATTTCTAAGTTTACACATTTTCCAGACCTTTTGGCACACCAGAGTATGGGGAGATGCAATGTTACAGGTGAGGTGGAGAGTCTGCTCAGAAAAAGTGCTTCTTATTTTGAGAAATTCCAGCACAAACACATTATTCTCTAGGTTATGAACAGTAACTATTGCTGATTGGGAATAAAAAAGTTATCATTGTTTTTTATACTTTTTTCCCCCAAAACGGGCAGAAAACACTCATGCAAGATTTTTTTAGATGCAAGACTTCAATGCTGGACTTAGACGCTACACAAAGCAATAATGGGTATTTTAACATGCCCAATTATTGTATTTTTTCAAACTTCTACAAACTTTTTTGTTCATTTTGCACTTTCTTTCTCAAGAGTAATTAATACAGGTGAAGAAAAATGTGATATCTCCAAATTTTGCCAAGGAAGTGAGGAGAGGAGCTTACAATTTAATTTATATTGGAATCATTAACCTTTTGTTATCGCAGTTTATTTTGCAAGCTAGAAAACTCAGACTGTCAAAAGTTGTTGGTTTTATTGTTACTGATTCTGTGGAAGTAAAGTAAATTTAACCCAATGTTCACTGCACCGGACATTCCTACACCTGTGCTCAGATGTACGATGCTACAAGCTCAGAGAAAAGGCATGCAGGTGTTAGGATATTTAACCTTTTGGAGTTATATGCTGCTGCCAAAAGTAGACAGCCTATAGTTTGTACCAGTTCAGAATAAAGGTCATCGACAAAACCAGATTATTGCTTTGATACAGTCCTTACTTCCTCTTTGTTAAAAAACACCCCCAAACAATAAAGTCCCATTTTTTGGCAACACTTTTTGCAAGAAGCCAGAGAGGTCAGTTGTTTGTAGGATGTGGAAATGAGCAGCTTTCAAAATCAAACCCTTGAAAGTATTCCCTGGAAATGCACTGGGCTGCTGAGGCTCTCCTGGCATGTCCTTCTCTTTTTGCCTCATTTCTTTCTCTGTCTAGCTCAGCTCACCTGCAACACCCACCAAAGCCTTCCACCTAGAGGGTTGCCCAGTGGTCTTTGTTTTGTTCGGTGGTTTGGAGATTGCTATCATTTCTTAGAGAAGTCTGTTTCTTTGTAACTATCCTAAATCACGGTGTGGTGACACCCACCAGTTTCAGCCAACAAAAATGCCACCCCACAAATCATCATCATCAACTTTTGGTCCAAGACGTCACTCCAAGTGACAGAAAACCTGGACCACAAAATCTGTGTCCGACTCACTGACCCATAGAACAATTCTGGGAAAGGCACAGAGGCCTGTGCGTGCCTCGGTCTCTCTGCAAACTCTTTATATTGTGTGCTGAGGCAGGCAGGTTTTCTCACTACATGTTTGTATAAAGTCACTTTTGGAGATAATGTATAACAGTTCTTCAAGCAAACAGGCATTTCCCTCAGATCACCATCCTCCTTATTTTTACCACAGCGGGATCAAGACAACCCAACCATACTTGCCATTATAAAATTCACCCCCACAAGTTTCTTGCCACTTGATAGGAAATTGCAGTACTAAAACTTTTATACAAACATCAGATTGGCTGGGTCATCTTCTGGTCCAAGAAGCAAAAAGAAATGTAGTGTCAAGAGAAGCATCTACTTCCCTGCAAAGCTTTTTTCAGTGTTCAAGGCACAATGAGCAGGTTTGGAAGGGCAAGCTCAACTCGAGAATTGGACAACTGCTTTTTCTGCACATGACTAGCAACCAAATAAAAGTTCTCAACAAAACATTTTTACGTGTACCCAAAGGTGATCCAAGTCCAAGTGGCTGCACTCAGATCATGAGTCAGGTAAACACAAGTCAGGCAAAGACACCCTCCTCAGTCAGTAAATAAATGGAATCCGAAATTAAGAAATGGCTAATGCTATTTATTCACACTATTCCATGCCCCAAACAACCCTCACCCCAACTCCAGTTAATCCCCTTTCCCTCTGCTTCCTTCCACTGCTTAGCTTGGCCTCTCCTGCCCTAAATGATTAATGACTGAAATCCACATGCATTTATGCCTTGCAGTGAGTTTATTTTCATCTTGGCTGCAGCTAGCCACACAAAGTCACTTCTGTCTGGGTTCAATTTAAATTAAGATACAACAGAGCTAATTAAGTCTGCTAGCTGGGATATCAGAAGCAACCTAACCACATGAATACAGAACCCTCCTTTCAGACTCATTTTCCACATAGAAAGGCATAGGCACCCTGCGACAATGTGCAGAGCAAATGTCCTCTGAGGCACGCAGACTTTTAACAACAGTCACCTACATTGTACTGTGCTGCATGAACAGCAGTAGTGTTATGACTAGAATTATGTTGGGGAATATAAGCCAACCAAAGCCATTTTTCTAAGCCAGCCTGGAAGTCACACTGGTGGAACACAGCTCAGGGGTCTCAGTCATTTTGAGAATTACTTTGTCACCAATGAAAAATATCTCCACAGCAATCTTTGGTCATCAGAAGATATTAATAGATGTTGATATTCTCACAACAGATGACCTCTGAGTACTCAACTAACCACTGAAAAACATTACTCAGGCAAACCAAACCTGCGTAGGCACACGGCTAGTGGGTCTGCCCCCACAGTATAGCGCAGCCCACATGGAACCCATGAATAAGGAACCTACGTACGTGGCGTGGGTTGCAGTTCTGTTAAGAAAGTCAAGGCATTTAGTGCTTCACCTTTTATTCTCTGTCTGTGCCCATCTGCAAGTAATTTAGATGTCTTACCCCACCTAACTGAGCTAAAGGAAGAATTATAATCTGGTTTAGCTCCACCAGCAATGGGTGGAGATGCGAGTATTCAAAACAATGGTTTACTATCCTTGTCTGTATTAAACGGCCCCTCATCCAGACTTGCAAGTAAAAAAGATTTCAACTACAGATAGGACAATTAAATGTTATCAAGGTTCTGATCCTAGTGCCACAATTTGTTTTGTGTGCCCCCTGCCTCACTGTGCGAGAAATTTGAGTACTGGACACAATACAACAGCTTAGCACAGGCAGCAGAAACTGTAGGCTACTATTTCACCCTTGAAGCTTTCTTTCTCATTCTGGAATTGAAATCTGATTGTTAGATGGAAAACAGAAAACCCTCATGCTAACCGCAGCTCCAAAGCCTGCAAATGTTGCTTTGAGACCATTTCCTAGAGTCAGCAAAACTGGCTCCTGACAGGCAGAATACTTTGGGGGTAACAAGCAGTTCCTATCTGGCTCCTCTTCTATGTGTGTAAGGGTAACGCAGATATGGCCAGGGCATCCTCGTGCCCTTCCCAAGTTCAGAATGAGACCTCTTTCAGCGAGGGGTTGGTGTTATGCCTGCACCGACCTGTTGCAGAAGTCAGAGTGACACAGAGCAGGATCAGGTAGCTTTGCCCAAAGCGGAAATTCCACACACCGAACAGAAACTCACTAGTAAAACATTTTAGCAAACTTAAGAATATTTTAACAACGAAAAAAAAATCCACTGGCTGCAGATGTTCAAAAGCCTTCTAAAGCAACAAGAACATTAACAAATCAAGACTGAAGTAACCAGACTGGCTTGTTTGCAGTGTTTTTGTCTACACAGCCAAGTAACTTTGCTCTTCAGCCCTGGGTGCCCCAACTGTTCCTGCATTGCCTGGGACTGTACATCACTGCACACATTCTGGGCTCTCTTTCCATGCGAGTCAACTAATTTTTATAATGCAAAACTCTGCTATGTGGATAACTTGCTATTTCAACAGGTTCAAATTGAGGCAGTAATTAGACAAAACTGCTCTATATTGCAATGACACAGAGATAAAAGCACATGGCCCCGCAAAAGGAAACAAATCCAAGAGGAGATTCCAGAACTATGCCACATGCCCACAAGGTGAGCTTCAAAACATGTAACACATCCTTCTCCAAGAGGAAAAAAAAACCCCAAACCCCACAGTAATACACGTAGCTCAGGGCCAGACTAAGGGCTTTGCACACAGACACAGCCAGCCCACGACAGTGTGGGGCTAATCCCAGTACAGCCACTAGTCATTCCACACCTCAACACTGGGGAACCAGGGACAGACACTTCTCTCCACAGCTACGTGCCTGAAGTCCATCTTCAGTCTCCATAGGCTTTGGTGTTACTGTTGTGCAGTGGCGCTTGGGCACTTGGAAAGACCATCCCAGAATATGAAGAAAAACACACAAAGAAGCACAAAACAGAAGCAAAGAGCAAGAAGTTGCTTTAATTTGAAAAAAGAAATTAAAAAGCGCTAAATAAGACAGGGATGTAATTTCAAAGATGATTTCATGCAAGAGCCACAGCACTTGCATCTGATGTACACGAAGCTGCAAAAGAATTATTTATAAAGCCCAATGACACAGATTCTTCTATAGCTAAAATGACAAAGTAAGATAAGCCATTTGCTTTGACAGCTCTACTGTCGGCCTTCGGTATTCAAACTTTTGATGTCTGGAGTTTAAAGTGAAAGGTTTTTAGATTCCATTTTCTCTCCAGGATGTTATCACATGAAAAGAAATAACCAAAGTTGAAAAGTTCAGACCTGTCAATTTTGTGTTTGTGAAACTGTTGAACATGATTCACTTAAATGGCACGTTTACCTGCCAACTTGAGCCCAATGTGCTTTCCACAAACTGCAGGACAAGAAAAGCTCGACAAAGTGCAACTAGCCCCTAATCACACAGATGTGCGCTCACTGTTTCTCACCTACTACAGACCAAAAGGACACCCTGCTCTCCACTGCAAACTCAAGTGAAGCAAAGCCCACTTTTATCAATACTTCAGCAGAAACCCTGAACACTTAACCCACAATCTGAAAGTAGAAGGAATCCAGTTAGGTGAATCATGGTGATATAATCTCTGTAGTAATAAAGATAATAACGTGTGAAGTTTCACCAGCAAAGGCAGTGAGGCTTGCAGGGTGTAGAAATGTTATTTATCACCATATTCTTGTCTACAACCACACCACAGAAGCATAGTTATTAACTGCAGATCCAGCACAGGAACAGAGAACATGTTCTCAACAAAACGCTGCAGTCTGTGGTGATCTCCAGCTAATCAGCTTGATTCTCATCACCACCTGGATGGCTTCCTGGAAAGAAAACTCCAGATTTTTGAGAGATTACTTTGGAAATTAATGGTTCCTACTGATTTGCAGGAAACCAATGCTTTATTACAGCTCATTATTCTAGTGCAAGGCGCAGATGATTCTGTTTACTCAAATTTAACCTGCATAGCTAAGCAGGGAAACTTCCTAGAAACTGCTTTTTGTACAGGAAGAGTAAGTTCTGATGCACTGTTATCGCAACAAACTGCCTCAATTCACCACAGAAGGAGGCTGACACTTCAGTTAAAGGTAAGTGATATTTACAGACAAGTCATGAATTACAGAGAGAAGTTGGATAGTCAAGCTGTAAATAATTCACAGTCAGCAAAACTGAAAAACTTTCTTCAGGAGCCAACTGCATCCCTTTACCAACCTTAATATTTAAGGTCCATTTCAGTGTTTGCAAAATGAAGTGAGCCAAAAGTTACCTTCCACCCAGTCTTCCACTTGCTGCGCTCTCCTCTGGGCCATCATCCGGTTCCCCATGTTCCTCCGGCGCCTTGGCATCCCATCTCCCCGCTCTTCAGCATGGGGACGAGGCCTGGCCACTGCTGCTGCTGCCACATTTTGCTGGTGTTCCTCATCAGCTGCAAAAGGGAAATATAACTGATGAGAGATTTGCCATCTCTGCTTGCTGCAGCTGTCCTTTCCCTCATCAACTTTTGCAGCCAGAAGTGCAATACTAGTGCTGTTTTCCAAATGAGAGAATGCCTTCCCACTCTCATGTGTTTTTTTCCCCTGTATGGCAGCAACTGTATCCAAGTTGCCTTCTCATGATTAAGCAGGATCACACACTGGAACCTTCTTATTTGTGCATAGTGCTCTGTGCAGTGGAAATTTTATCCTGACAGCAGTCTCTTCTGCAACAGCATACAGACCATCATAAAGAGAAACCTATAGTTATGTGCTCCTAATGTTATTTGATCTCACACAGTCCCCCCCTCCCCCAAAAAATAATCACCACACCACAAAGACCCCTCCCTCAAGTGCTCAAAAAATATTCTTACTTAATCTAGTAATTTAATCTAATGATACTCTGTTTTTCCCTTACTCCAGAAAACAATTCCCTTTATCTGGCAAGACTAGCAGTCTAATAAGCTCTGAATTACCAGAAGGCAAGGACCCAGAAGTACTTTTTCCCCCCGTTCTGACTTTTAACTTTTTTTTAATTTTTATTTTGTACTTGTGTAACTTAGAAATAAATTCATCTGAACTCAAACCTCAGAACATGCACGTTTCAGAATGGAATTGGTAAATTGCTATACCCAAACCAAAACCTGAATAACAAATAAGGATTACAAATTACAGCCATAATACATACAGGGTAACTTCATTCTGCCACGCTGATTTAAACTGCATGTTTCCCAACAAACACATGTAGGGGAAGACAGAACACCAGAGACCACTGCAGCTCTCCCCGCCATCCTCTCTGTCTATGTTGCAGTTACTAATTAAGATCTGACAAATGAGGAATATCGTAAAAGAGGAGTGAGACAGCATGGGAGCAAGCAACTGACCAGTGGGCTCATTTCAGAAGTTCTCCATAGAAAATCCTCCCCCAGGTTTTTCTTTGAGATCATCATGATCCTGTTGCTATCATCTATGGCAGTCATGCCGAAACAATCAGATAATGCTAAAATATCATGATCCTTAATACCTGCTTTGCATATTCCATTGATAAACATAATTGATATTTTTATATGTTGTTACTTGCTCAATCCTGCAAAGTATTAAATACTATGCCATAATTCAGGTAAATATTCAAATGGTCTCATGGAAAGCCGCAGAACTATTAATTTGCTTAAACTCAGGATGCATTTTTTTTTGCGCTTTGCTGGATTATATGGTGTCCTAGCAGGAGCACAAAACACTTTCCAGTCTGCCAGGCCTCCAGCATCCTCTGATCCAAACAATGCCTGCGTAAAAAAACTACTATTAGCATATCTATGATCAGAAAATAAGATTCATTAGGACATCTACATGACGATCAAAGGTATGCTTGCAGCTCATCTCACTATACCTCAACTAGCTTCAAAGCAGCTAACTTTGGTACTGATAACAACACAGCTGCAGCAGCACTGAGCTCAGCACGGGCTGCAAAGCCGAGTACTCTGGGGAGGTACTTGGCCAGCAAAGCCATTAGCAGTTCAGGATTGCTGCAACAACCGTGTTAGCAGTCCCCCAGCAAACTCTAGCACTAACATGCACCGTGACATTTTGAATTGAGTCACTGCACTATCACACTGCTGTCACCCTCTTGTTCTCATCCGCTCCTTTTATCTGTCAACCAAAACAGGTCTATAATAAATTATAGAGTGTAGACTCCAGGGATCAAATCATTTTGCTCCAAGGCTTGCCCAGTTTTATTTATAACATAATAATGCTTATTTTGAATGCTACAGAACATGCTATAGGAAAGCATTATACTGCAAAGCAGAGCAGCAGGTCACTTACTGGGATGCTACTAAATGCCAGAAATACTTAGTCTGCAAAAAGACTTTCTATACAAATGCAATATTTCTCTTTGTAAGTTCTTGAGACACCCTACAATTCAAACTTTAGCATCCCTTTCACCCAAAAGCTTCATTGTGTCTGTCTCTGTAACTTCCAAAGGTGGTCCTGCACAGCGTATCAGCCATGCAATTCTGGCACTCATTCATTCTGGGGCTTGGTTTTGGTTCCCGTTGTCCTGCGAAACAAAGACTGTTTTGCATTTTGTGAAAGAGGGATCTATTTATAAGCCACGTATTCATTTCAAACTGAGATGCTTAACCCTCACGCAGACAAATGCATAAACCAAGCTATCCTGTTGTCTCAATTTAATTCTCTATGGGAGACACAGCAATTCCTCAAAGCTGACCAGTGTTAACAGGGCTCAGAAAGTACTAAAAACCCCACCCAACCTGACCCATACCATGGTCAAAACCACAAGGCAGTTGTTGGACAATACTTTGGACAGATCTCCAAAACATTCCAACAATTGAAGACAGCTAGACACTATAGATTGTCATTTAGTAGGAAAAGATATGCTTTAATACAGCTTTTTTCTTCTCCCCTCCCCTATAGCTTCTGTTTGCAAGGCGTTCAACTGGACAGTCATCTGAAAAACACAAACGCTGGTCCTAGCATTTCTTCCCATCCTTCACGAGGGGGAGGAAAAAAGAATCACATACTCTGCCTGTGACACGCTTATACCTGGCCAGTTCTTCAGGGGTCAACGATTTGTCTACGTGGCTCAAGACACACTAATTTATTCCAGCATCTAGAAAGTCAGACGTGCTCTCTCTCCCTCTGAATGGGAAGCATCATAGATGGACTAGAGCTGCACAGAGGGGTGTGACTGGTGGTTTCAAAGAATACACAGGATACACTTAAAAACCCTCCCACTCTTACTCTTGGAATTGGATTGACTGTCAGATTTGAGGTAAAAAATAATCTTCTCTGGGGTCTGGCCCTGTGTTTTTTTCATCTCCTCCTGCAGCACAGGGTGTGGTTGGGCCACTGCGCTTATCTGAATATATCTCTTCATTTTCCTGTAGCTGCAGATGTCTCAGATGTAAGTGGCACCCCAGGCTAGCCAGTTCACATAGAGATCAGTCACAAAAGAACGAATTAGACTTGATATAGAAACATCTGAGTGAAACTTAATGACCAACATTATGTAGGGGAGACAAGTGATCCAGGAGTTGCTCAACGGATGGTTTGCAGAATGGCAGGTCAGAATAAATTAATTAGATAAAGCCCTCAAATTAACAGGCAATACAAAAAAATAGTTAAACAGATGTCTGGAAAATGGACACGAGTTTAATTTGTATTTTAGACTTTATGTTCTTCAGTTTCTGACTCAGCCTTTCCAAAAAAAATCAGGCAATATCTCTTTTCTGGAGACAGCAGGTTTACTGCCATGCTGAGAGAGCAGCTCTGCCTCTGTGTTTTCAGAAACATTAGCACAGTGCAGAGGCAGCAACGGAGATTACTTCATCTGACTTGTTAGCACACAGCAGCGACTGTGAAACTCCAGCTGTACTGTCAGAGCTTCTTCCACAAGAGAAACAGAGCAGAACTCTGCTCTGAAAACCGAGCTCTTTCCTAAACTGCATGTGAAGCACCACTGTTGTTGTGTGAAGCACAAATAATAGTACGAAATCTTTCAGAGCCCAGACTTATTAGGATCTAATTTTACATCCCCCAGGTATAAATCTGCTCCTTTACAAAGCTTTGCAAATTTCCACTTGCTCAGAGCAAAGGCATTTTTTCTTGCAAAGCAATCCTTTGCCTATCACAGCACATTATCATCAGTTATATCAGATAAGGAAGTCCATCAGGGTAACACCTGGGCAGGCAAGTTTTAAGGCAGTCCAAAGAGACAGCTACTAATTTGTGAACTCCCTCGCTCTGCACCACCGTGGCGAGAGCTCCACCTACTGCACCCTCACATGTCAGCTGTGCTTCCCACCACACTGGCAGCATCCAGCCTCTTCTACCTTCATGCTAGCCTAACTTGTGAAATCCAATGAGAAAGTGATTCCGAACGCAACAGGTGGAAGTATGCTTGGCTTCCCTCAGCACAGCTTATCACATTAGGGCTTGTTCACAAATAGATATGCCGACCACATATAAAAGCCAGCAATGCTATGTTTTTTTTCCTGTTCTCAGCAGAACAAGTCCAGGCATGATCTTGCTAGAAACACTGGGCTGCTTCAGATGACCTTTCAAAGGAAATACGAAGTTATAGGATTTACCTTTTGTGATCCTTAGCTCCCTTCATTACGTAAAGCAGTCAAGTCTTGAACATTTTTAAAAGGACAATTCCCCAAGAAAGAGCATGAAGAGAAGCTGCTGCTCCAAACCTCAGACAAGAAAAGGTGAGAGACAGGTGAGGTGTCCCCAGTTTCAAGTCCCAATACAGATTTACCAACAGAATTGTAGCAGCTTACATTTTCCACATAAGAAAAGGGAATGGGAAAGCAAATTCTTGTTTAAGGCCATATTTTGCAGATCTTAAATATACCACAACCCCAATGGTTTTGAAAAATAGTTTCTGTTGCGTAAGGAGAACAAAGTCATCCCCACAATCTGGAATTCTATTAAGGACTTTAGATAATGACAGAAATCAGTATATTAAGATAAAAACTATCTTAAAACCATAATAAAAAGGGCAAGACTAATGTGGAAGTGTCAAAAAGATGCCACTGAACAAGAGGCTTCAAAATGATTAAATCGTCCTGAATGTAAACTAACTTTAACCAAGCTGCTCAAAAAAAGTATTAAAGCTTTTTGAGAATTCAGATCATTTAAAACAAATGTTTGGGCTTCAAGCTAGTTGAAACTTTTCATACTTAAACAGAAAAGAGAAAGAACAGAGAAAGAAACCCTCCCAAGCCTCACAGAGCCTGATTTACCTAAGTCACGATACAAGTCAAGTTCAGAAAATATATTTCCAGTAGTCTCATTTCTCTGGGACTTTTTACCTTTAACTAACTAGGAATCTGTTTCCAACTGAATTTCATCAGTTTCCAAACTGTTGAGAAAGATTCAGATCAGGTCTATACAAGAGAAGGCGTGAGAGAAATGCATTGGAAAATTTAGTTATTATCAGCAAAAATTGCTTTTAACACAAAGTCCTTACCAGCCTACACTCTTGCACTAGCCTGACTGTTTATACTGGAGGTTTTTTTCTGTCTTAAAAAAAATACCAAAGCTACCACCCACCCTCAAAAAAACCCAACCCACACCAAAACCAAAAACCAAACCCAAAAGAACCCACCAAGCCCAAAACCTAGAACCAGTGTTGCTACATTGACAAAGCTTCAGTGTTCGCTCTGGGAAAACATCTGAATTTGAGACCCACAGCTAAACAGCCTCCCTTCTTCCACTTTGAAAAACACAACAAGGCTGGTAAGTTGGGTATCTGATTTCTTCCTGTAACATTCAACTCACACCCACACAAGGCTGCTTCCACCACGGCTTTGCCCTGCCACAAGTCCTGGTCAGCAATAAGAGAGAGAGGGGCAGAAGGACTGGGAATGCTGTATCATCTCTCCTTTCCCAGAACGGGACTGCGCAGCACCGCACCTAAACGCGGCGTGGCCGGCGAGCCCTGGCAGCGTCGGGCGAGGTGGAAAAGCAGCAAAGTGAGCAATTTCTGTGAAGCGCAGGTAAAGCCGGCTGTCAGACGCAGGAGAGGGGCCGGCCCACCTTTTCAGGTCTGACAGGAACATTGAGGGACCGCTGCCCAGGACCTGACAGGGAGGAGCCGGGGCGAGGACCCGCCTGCCGGCCGGGCCGTCACCTCATGCCGCGGATTTCACTCCCCGTTTGCAGGAGGAGCCTCAGAGACACCTTCCCTCCCCCCCCCGCCCCGCCGCGAGCGGGAACCCGGCCAGGCTTCCAGCCCTGCGGCAAACCCGGCGCCCCTCACCTTAGGGCCGCCTCGGGCCGGGAACCGGGCCCAGGCCCCGGCCAGCAGCAGCAGGAAGCGGCCTCGCCGCCGCCTGGCGCTGCCACCTCGGGGCCTGAGGGCCGACCCCGGCGGGCGGAGGGAAGGGCAGGACGCCAGGGATCCCGGGGGAACCAGCGGGACCCCCCACCATGGCGGCTCCCCATCATGGCAAGACCTGAGGAGAGGAGAGACGAGACGAGGCGCCCCCCCCCCGCCGCCGCCGCGGTTTCCATGGAGACGTCCCCCCACCCCGAGGCCCCCTCCTCCTCGCCGGGGCGGGAGCGACCACGGGGGAGGGGAAGGCCCGACCAGGCCGTGACCCACCTTCCCTGGCCTGGCCGCGGAGGCGNGCGCTCCCGGAAGGGGAGTTGAAAGGAGGAATTAAAAGTTTTGAGGCAAAACCGCCCGTCAGCGCGGCGCCGGTGGGCCTGGGGGTTGTGGCGCGGCCGTCGCGGCGTCTCCCCCGGCAGCACCGCGGAGCGGGCGTCTGTGCGTGCACCAAGTTGGCCCGCGCGGGGCGAGATCCTCACCCGGCACCCTGCGCCGGGTCCGCCCCAGGCAGGCCGCGCTGAGCACAGCGGCTGGCAAGGGCGTCCCTAGCAAGGAAGCTTAAGTTATGCCTCTGAGTAATCTATAACTTCTGCCTTTAAGTGAGTGGAGTGTAGGCGTGGAATCAAGCTGAAGATGCCTGGCATGTCAGGCGGTTGAAGAAACGATGTCCTGACGTGGCCTGAACCAAACCAAGTTTGCCCCTGACAAAACTGGGGAGGCTGAGACTGAACTGTCCCAAAACTAGGGGTCTCGCATAGCAAGCTGGCTTAATTTGGTGAAAATGTGGGCAACCAAGCTGCCCAGAGGAAGCTGATTTGTTTAAAAATCGGGTTTTTGTTGATCTGTGCAGAGCCAGTGCAGGTGGGTGGGCTTTGGCTGTAGATTGATAACTGCTTTAAGCTGGTGTCCAGCCAAATGGAGCCTCCTGTCACTCCCATTTTACCGGTAGCAACGCTCTGTGACCATGCAATGGGCCAGAGCAGGGAACTAATTAAACTTTTTTTTTCTTTTTAGCTCTTTTGGATTTAGTGTTTAGCCAGATCAGAACACATGTCAGCACAAAAAGATGATGCAGGAATTTGCAGCTGGCGGTGGAGAACAAAATTCTCCCACCCCTTTCGGTGGTTGTCCACTGTTAGATCTGAAACTACTTGTCAGGCTCTTCCAGTCCTTCCGTGAGCGAGGAGAATATTTTAGTTTTTACTCGTTTTGACATGCTTTGTGGTTGTAAAGTTCTGACTGATCTAGCCCGTTCTTACTTTGGAGATCCTTTAGTGTGGCCTTTTAAAGCACTGTTTGTTGTTGGGAGGGATTTTTGGGGAAATGCTTTAACAAATTGAAAATGAGCCTATTGGACATAACAGACATAATCAAAAGAACTGTGTTAGCTAATTAGGCATTACTGGGGACTGCACAGCTGCCTGTACACATAGCATCACGAGCTCAAGACAAATTCAGATCTGTCTGCCACAGAGAAAACCAGCTTTTGCCAAGTCTTTACGATGTACAACCAGCAACGTAGTGGGAAGTTCTCAAATAGAAACTGAAATACAGACCGGGTGTTTTATTACAAAGTTTTATTTTAATATTAATCTTTCAAATCTCATTTTGGAAATCAGTGCCGATGCCCCTTTGTTCATGCTTTGTGTGAACTGTATTGTCTGTGGTCTATTTCTGTCTTGCCAGGTCAGTCTTGTACTCACTGTGTGGTCAGAAAGGATGTGTCCTCTGGTAACTTTTGAGGCACAAGGGTAATTCCACCTATAGACAATTAGGTAAACTATGACCTGAAGGTGTCCTGGTGGTTATCTTTAGGGTACGCTTCAGACAAAGATTATTTCATATCGTGTAATAATGAGGATTGTTTGGAAAAATAAAAACTGAATGACAAAGGTCTGTGTTTTTCTTCTACGTCTTTGCTTGCAAATTTTACAAATGGTGTCTCTTTAATGAGAATTAAAACCGAAGTTTTTAGTTATTTTATCTATAAGATATTTCACGTTCTGAAAATCCATTCTGATTATAGAACATACTAAACTTCCTAAGAAGTAGCCCGTGCTCTAATGTTTGAATGTTATTCTGTAGTCCTACGTCACGTCCTGTAACACGGCTGAGAACACAGTGGACGGGCACAGGCCAGGTGTGAGATACCAGCCTGTTCTCTGCCCTGTGCTGACTTTGTCGTGGCAGGAGCGGGAAGCGACGGGGTGTTCTCTCAAGCCTGTCTGTGCTCAGAGATTGTCTCAGTGTAACGCAGTCCAAGGCTCTCGGTGCACGAGAAGCCATGTCCTGAAATCATGCAGGGGCATACACTAAGCAAAGCTTGAAAGATGCATTCAGAAATAAGCATTATTACAGTAATTTTACTCTTTTTTTTTGATTAATTTTGCTGTCATTGGTGGTTTGCAGTGGGTAGCTACAGCAGATGTGGAGGCAGTTGATGGCTCTCAGATCCCGTTTTGTCATCATCCCGCTAATGACCTTGGTCTGCAGCCAGCACTTACTCGTGCAGGTGATATGTATTTTACTTGCTTACATAGTCCCTACAACCTTTAATAAGGAGATGATGTTAATGACGTGATGTCATCCACTCCTTTCTGGGCTGCAGAGGTAGCAGATGAGTTTTTTCCTGTTTTTCCTGTAGGTGTCACCATTATGCCGTGTAGAAATGGAGCTCAAACTACAAATGAATGATGGTGGGTCAGATGCTCATTTCAGTTTGGTTACCACACTGCGGTCTTCATCAGAAACATTTCACATCCTTTGGGTTGTATTTCTCAGATGCCCTTTTGTATTTTTCCTAGTTTAGATCTGGAAAAGTCGCTCTGGTTCCTTTAATAACCATGCCAATTTCAAAGGATTTTGAGGTTGACTTCCTACCAAGGCACTAGGAAAATGTATGCGAAGGCTGTGATGAGCAGTGAGTGTTAATTGAGTTAAAGGACGGCCTCTTGGAGCATAACTCATCTCACTTCATCTTGCAAATATCGCGCTATGGTGGGATCACAGTAATCCAGAACTTGCAAACCTATGTGGTTTCCTCAGCCCGTGTAGGGGCAGCGCCTGAGCCTGATGCAGGTGGTTTTGGGGGAAAATATGTGGCTTTTCAAATTAGTCTTTATTTTGACAAAAGGTCAAGTAGCACGTTCCCCCCTCAAATGCCTTGTTGTATATAGGAACTATATATACTTGCAGGGGTGATCATCACTTCTTTGTAATAGCAACGAAAATTAATCCAGCTGGCAGTGCAGTCCCAGAGTGTTTGACTGAGTAAGTGTGTGGTGGCGTCATGTATTGATGTTCGGCAATGAGACTCTAAGTAGAGACAATTCAGCTTCATCTGTGCTAAAAAAATAAGTGTGTCCAGGAACTAAATGTATCCTGTGGCCAACTGGCACAAAATGCCCTCTTCCACACTTGTAAACTGTCTTGCCTTCCAGGAGAGGGTGACTGGATGCAAACTGCCTGCTGGGAGTTGTTCTTGGACTGTTCTGTGCGTTGAACCATGCCTGGGAATTATCTAGGAAAATTCAAATTGGCATCCACATTTATGTTGGGGAACTTTCTAACAATTTTCTCACACAGATTTACTTTCCAGTGCATGGGCGTGCCTGAATTTACGACGTGTGTGTAACCTTCGTATAACAGAATGTATTTACAGGGAGAAACAATGCAAGCGCCGCCTGCCTGCTCCCTCCCACTTGGATATGGACCTCTGGTGTTCTTCCAAATGCTCGTCTATAAGTGTGTTAATGAACATGTGTTTCTGGATACACTCCTTTTGTGCCAGTGGGCCCAAAAGGTCTTCAGCACCTTCCAGGGAGCACTCTGTGGATTGCAGGATCAGACTCTGGGAGGCGTCTCAGTCAGTGTGGCAGAGTGAAAGAGCTGCAGATGTATTTTAAGAGTTGCAGGGCAATGAGCTGGTAACCCTACGTGTGGGGTGAACTCCACCCAACACCAGGGTGCACCATGTGGTAGCTCAGCGCCTCTAAAGAAGTTTGTAAGACCTGTCTTGGTCTATTGGTCTAATGAGACCTTGATGCTTTGTTCTCACTGCCCTACTTGGATTGCTTGTTTTAAGAGAAATAACATGGCTTATTGTTGCTTGTGCTAACTTCTAAATTTACCTTAAACAGGGAATGTCAATAAAAGTAACAGGCATACTTAACCAAAACAGTCTTAGATTTTGATAACAAAACTGCAAAATTAAGACATGCATGAAAACAAGACAGAGGAAAATTAGGTTCTGCTTGCATTGCTCTCTTGTTCTAGAGCTACTGGAGCTTTTAAGAAAAGGGGCCAATTTGTCACGGCTCTTCCTGCAGAGCAGACCTGCAGCCCTGGATTTCTGTCTGGATTTCCTGTATGCTCCTTGGTTGCTGCGGAATGCAAGCAAAGCTTTGTGGTCCTAACTTGTCTACCCTGTGAGAACACTAAGAGAGCTTTGTTGGAAGTTATATGAGAAAGACCCTGCTAGGTGGGATCTCATGGTTATCTCCCCTTATTTTCCTTTTCTTTATGGTGTTCAGGTGGTCACAGCTATCAGCTGTACTGCCATTTGCAAATGAGGTACCATAAACTTGGTTCTTACTATGTGGCAGTTTCCATTTGGTTTTGTCTTCCTGCGTTAGAGTCCACAACACATCAAAAGGTGCTCGAAGGTTTGAAGCCATTGTGAGGTTTTATCCCATTGTGTTGTATTTCATGGCAGTGTGTTTCTGCTCTGAAGATTTGAGTGTCTGGTCTAGTTCAGCCACAGCTGCTTCTGGGACAGGTATTGCTGGCTGAATGATACAGGGATTGAGACTTCGTGATCAGATAAAGGCTCTTTCTCCTTAAAAGCTGGGGGAAGAATTGAAATGAATAATGACAGTAAAAATATAAATCTAAAAGAAATCCAAGGATTTCCCTGAGTAGGTCTTCAAAAATACTTGGAGAAGGAGACTGCTGTGCTAATGGGGGATTAAAGAAAAAAAATAGTGGTGAAGTGAAATCCTTAAGACTGATATTCAGACACTTTCCTCCCGCATAGCCACAGAGGTGGGGATTTACCTTTTCGGTATGACTCAGCCCCACGCAGTGGAGCCCAGCAGACAGGGCGCTGGCTTAAACTGGGAGACCAGCGTGGGTGAGAAGTGATTCTCAGAAATTTCCAGATGTGCGCTGAAGCAAAACCAAAACCTTTCAAAGGCTCTTTGGTGAACAGGGGAACCATGCAGGGTGTGTGGATTTGGATGTCCCACATTTCAAGCGGGGACTGTCCCTGGTTAATGCCCTGACCACCTGGTTTAGACCATATGCCTATAACTGCATCTGTGTGTATGGATATCTTTCCAACAATTCATCTGCATGGTTTTCTTCATCTCTTTTGGCTATAAATTATACCAGTTGGCTCCTAACCAACGTTTCTTGGGAATGGACACATTCCCAGAAAAGACCTGTTCTTCTAGACTTGTGTTTTCTGCTGGAAATCAACCTTGACTGACTCTGCGTAGCTCATGTGAGCTTAGTCCTAGCACTGGGCAGGTTACTTTTCTGTGCCTGGCTTTTTGTAGCTGAAAATCAGAGATAAAAATATTGGCCTTCTAGATGAAGCCGGTCCTGGGGAGGGCGACCATTATATAAGTAGCAGTGGTGTTAATGTTCAGTAGTTGCTAACGTTCTGGATACCTTTCTCAAGCAGCGCTGCTCCGAATGCAGAGCTCACTCCTCCCTGCTCTGGCCAGCCACGCTGTTTGTCTAGAGCCTTAATGAGCTTCCTGTATCTTTTCAAAATGTAAATCATAACCGATTTAGAAGTCATTAGTTAAGAAGTCTGTCACAGCAGCTCCAGTTTAATTTCATCTGTCTCTTCCCTTGTTTCCATTAAAAACCATTTAATTAAACAGGCTATCTCATTCTCAGAGCATTCGTCTCCCTTTGAAATAAATGTCCTGCAAAGTCTGTGACTCAGCTGACAACACGCAAGTAGTGACCGAGACCCGGATGATGAGGCTTTCCAGTGCAAATTAATGAAGAACTGTTCTTCTCTCTCCACGTATCCACCAGTATTAAAGGAAAAGAAAACCAGCAATGTTGAAAAGCAATTTGTTTTGCTGTATGTGGGCAGGTAGAGAAAATGGGGATGCACGTGCTGTAACCCAGTGATACCTCTCTTAGGTTGTCCCCAGGGACTGATGGGGATTTGCAACTGTAGTACAATTGTTGCTTGAGGTAAGGCTTTAGCTGCAAAAAACCATGTTTCCAGCCAAGTTATTTAAATTGAGTGCGCTTAGCTGGATTGCAAATTCCACTTAATGTGAATGTTGCTCACCATTTAACATCTTGGTTTTGGCATGAGCAAGTTGAGTCTTAGCCTGCATTTCTCTTTCTGGATGCAACACAACTCAGACAAAAGCATTTTTACTTTGTCTTGGCTAGACGCTAAATTGTGGTTCTCCCAGAAGTTGTCTCTGGTGCAAAGCTGCCCTTCCTCTAAAGGCTTCTTCCTGCCATCCTCAGCATCCCTTCACCTGTGCCTTACCTCTGTGCTCATGAGCACGTGCTGCAATGGGCCAGGGAATCAATCCTAGCTTCTAATAACCTTTTTATCACTAAAAGACATGTCTGTGGAATAACAGCATTAGAAAATACTGGTGTAACTCAAGAGTGGACTGTTGGTCTGCTTGAGTTCATCTCCCTTTCCGACTTCTTCAGTGAGGCTGAACAAGCCCAGGTCCTCTTGCTCCCCACCCTGGTGATGCCAGACTTCTCTGTGCTTGTTCATTTGTCTGTCTGTCTTTCTATCTTGAATATGAACGACTTGGCCAGATGAGGCCTTGCCTTGTGCGTAGCACCTAATAAATGTGGCCGGGAGGCTGGAGCACGTGGAGCACACATGACATAAGAGGAGAGGCTGAGGGAGCTGGCTTAGTGTAGCCTGGAGAAGGGAAGGCTGAGTAAGATCTAATTGCTCTTTTCAGCTATGTAATTAAGACTATAGAGAAGGGAGAGCCAGACTCCTCTCAGAGGTCTGGCGAAAGGACGAGAGACAATGGGTGTAAGCTGCAGCAAGGGAAATTCCAATGAGATGCAAGGAACGATGTTTTCACTGTGAGGATGGTGAAAGCCCAGAGAGGTGGGAACATTGCTTTTCTTTGAGGTATTCAACACTCAGCTGGACAAGGTACCTTCCAACCTAAATTTTAAATGCAATTCTGCAAATGACCGTGAAATAAACAGGAAGGAATTGCATGTACAAGAAGAGATCAGTCTGAATGCAGCATGCGTGATCTCCTCCTCTGGCTTTGAAATAGCACTACTGCATTTCAGCAGCTCCTTGCTGACGGCTGGCCAAGAGCTAAGCAAGCTGCGTCACCGACGTGGAATATTTGCTTTTCTACTTGTACTGCATGGCGTTCACAGATAACTCTGAGAGCAGCAAGGCTACTTCTATCTCCTGGAGCTAATCCAAATAGATTACATTGCTGGAGGAAGTGAGAGGAGAGCAGGAAAATAGGAGTATCTTTATTTAAAACTAAATTGAAAAAAATCCTTAAAATCAAAGCACTTAGTAGGGGGCCAGCAGGACTGTGAGTTACCGGCCCTCGCTGGTACTGCATTCATCTCCCATGTGATGTGTTTTGACTGAATTGTCTTCTCTCTCCGACAAGTGGTGCTCCTAGCTAGTGTTAATTGGGCAGTGTAGAAAAAGGATCCAGCAGTTGTCTCTGTTGTACCTAATCTGTGGATAAATGGGAGAGCATAGGATTGTGAGGACTGTCAGGCTGGATTAGACTCAAGGTACATGTAATCTACTACTTTGCTTTCTTTGACGGCCAACACAGCAGGTTTCCAGGTGTCATTTTAAAAGCTGTCCAGAAGGCTTCAGGGGAAGCATCAACTCTTTTCTCCCTCTTTCAGCAAAATACTGCCCTGTCTGCCTTCCTTGCAGGGTCAACTTTCAAAAATCAGGAAAATTTCTAAGAGTCTCTAGAAGGCTGTGATTTGCTGATGGTGGTGTAGACCCACAGTGGGTCATAGGGGTGAGTGGTTGGGATTGACACAGCGCCCTGGGCTGCCAGGGACAACCAGGGGAAGGCAGCTTGCGTCCCCCAGGTAGGTGGGAAGAGGTCAGGACTGATATATAGCCTTTGCCCGGGGCTACGAGGAGACTTCTGCTGCTTCTGTGTATTTCATATGTGCAGTGTGTGTTGAATTGTGAAAGTCTGGAGCCTCTAAAAAAAAAAATCAGGGAAACCCAGGCAACAGTTGTCCCTCAAAAGCAGTCAGAAATACACTTCTGCAGGGATCACTTTTTGCGGGGATCTATCTCCATCAGAAGTCAGGATGCTCAGAAATGATCTTTGCTCTGGGTTGCAGAGTCTAAAGGAAAATAAGTTAAACTGGATCCCCTGGAGAGAGATGCAAAACCAGTAACGCTAAAAGTGAGATTCACTGGATTTTGTCTGCCAGTTGCAACCAAATTGTAAGGGAAAAAGCAGTGTAGAGGCTAGGTAGCTCCTGGGCTAGGTTTCTGCGTAGCCCACCCCTTATTGAGCAGCTTTTAAAATGCCCCAGGCACTTGGCATCCTCTCTGGATCGCAGGCAGGTTGTTACCTCGGAGATGGTACCCCAAACTGGTAAAAGATGCCTATATACAAATATTTGGCAGGCTTGTGTGGACAAGGCAGACAAGAAGAGACCCCCAAAGCCTCAGTGGCTGCATTGCAGATATTGCCATGTTCAAGGGGGAGCACAAAAACAGAAGGAGGTTTTTAGGCAGCACTAGAAAAGGGGAAGCACCTTTCAGTGTGTCAGCTAACATTTAGTTATGCATAATCACATCAGTCAAATCAAAATAATAATGGAAACAAACTTTTTTTAAAAGATAGAATGGCACGTAGGAGGTTTTCCTTCTTTTATTCCCAGACTCTTACTTTTGGGCTAGGAGGGAAAGATATGTAAGTGTTTGGGGTTACATTTTCCTTTATTTTCTCAGCTGTATTATACACAGAATGATCTGACACAAGAAAATGTACCCTGGCATTGTGACATCATGATTTCTGTTTTGTTGAGAAATAAATACTTGGTGCTGGAAGCCAAAAACTTCTAAAGCATAGCACCATTTGCCTGGTCATATTTTCATCTTCGTAAAGTCATGAATTCTGAAAAACATAATCTTGCAGTAATTTTTCTTAGAATCTAACAGTTCTGCTGGCTGCCCACATTAGTGCAATGTCTGGGCTTTCAGGGGGCTTTTTGTTACTTCTTTAGTCTCTCAATGAGCTATTGTGGAAATGGAAACACTTGCCTGCCAGTGACCATACTGAAGAATGTCTACCCTCACTCTTAGAGTTTTCAAAAGTAACAAGTCCTTAGGGACTGTGTATACTTGATCTCGTTTATTATGGGCTGTTGCTGACTGGCAATGATGAGAGTATTTCCATTTGCTTTCATCTGGCTGAAGGTAAATGTTTACCTGCTGCTGCACCTTTTGAAATAAGCTTTCTCTGGGATGTTTTCTGTGACACACCTCCGAGGCGAATCCATTATTTGACGCTTACTGGATCTTTTTTTCTGATTAGTTCCCTTCTCTGGTTGATGATGCCCCACAGTGTTATCACAAGGTGCAAGAAGAATATTGATGGGAAACCCCTGAATTTTAAGCATGATCCAAGAGATTTTTCCAGAAAGCTGGCAGGGGTTTATTTTAAATGTCTGAAGAAATCCCTCATAGCAGACACGCTTTTCTGTCTGGAAAGGTGGAGAACCCACAAAGGATTTTGGGAGGTTACATCTCCACGCTCTGGACAATGGTAGGCTTCTCACATCTCGGGCACAAGCAGGCTTCAGTGAAGTATTGTCTGACTTTTTTGTAACCAAACATAATGACATAGGAACTGGATGAGTAAATAGATGCAGGACAGCACTCCGTAGAGACCACTGAGGATGCTGTTCTCAAAGTTGTGCTAAGGAGTCCTGAAACAAGAGCAATCCAGGTGATGATCCAGCAATCCAATCTCCATTGGAGAGCCAGTAGACAATGTAAATGGAAAGCAGCAAGAGCAAGATCTTGGTTGCCTGAGCTATGTGTTTGTTCAAAGTGCTCCTCGTGGTGGAGACAGCCCTTACTTTTCTCCTTTGCCTCCAGAGGAGGCCAATGATGAATCCATTCAGGACTATGACAAGGATGATGATGATGAGATCCAGGCTGACAGAGGTGTAGGTGGTGAACTTCATGATGAAACTCCTTGGAGAACTTAAGCAAGTGCTGGTAGCCAAATACACAATGGTTTCATTACTTATCCTCTCTGCTGTTGTGTTGTACTGAAGGTATGGCAATTGGAAGATGATGCTGAAGATCCAGCAGCCAGCAAGGATGGTGTTCACGTACAGCCCCTGGTGCCTGTAGATGAACTTGGACCAGTGATGGTTAGCTCTGTGGATATTTATCAAATGGAGGAAACAGATTCTCCACTGACCAGATGCTGATCAGCCTCAACATGTGATATGTGTAGAGGAGGATGCGGCACCACCTCTCACCAAAAACACCGGTGCCGGCAAAGGAGACAACTGCTGGGACCTCTTTGTCGCAACAGAGTAAAAGGTTCATGAGGGCCAGGTTGACGATGACCCTGTCTAAGGGCTGAAGGACTTTGTGCTGGATGGCATTACTGATAAAGGCAAAGAGCACAATGAGGTTGCCTATTGTGCCAGTAAATTCCAAGGCCAAGAGATAAATGAAGATGGAAACAGGGTTACATACCATAACCGATGCTTGAAGAGGGGCCCCCATAGCCTTTCCCAGCTGCTTTCCTAGCTTCTTCCTCCTTGCCTTGGCTGGTTGAACCTACCACATCTGCTTCTGGCTCTGTACCATGTCTCGGTGATGGCAGTGTTGCTATCGCCTCTCTCCGTGGGGTCGTTCCCTGCTCTCCACCAAGGTTTGCAGGCTGCAGCTCCACTAGCTTTGTTTGCTTTGCTGCCTGTGCAGCTGCTCTTATCTCAGTTGGAAGGGCCAGTGAGGGTGGAGATTAGGCAGGGAGCTGTGCCGCGGCTGAAAATGTTGCATATGTAAGTAGACAGGCTTGCAAGTGAAAAACCCTGCAGGAAGTGGTGGGGTTGGAGGGAGAGCCTGAGAACTGAAGTTAGCTTGAAGATTGTGTTGAGCACTGAGAGGTCTGTCCTGCTGCAGTTGGTCACTCCATGCTGGAAGCTACTAAAGAAAAACCTGGCTTGGTGGGACAGGATGGTGCGTGAGTACACATGTGTGTGAAGGTGAAAGAGGGGAGTCATTCTGAGCAAACTCTGGGGAAAAACTGTGTTAAAAAGAGCCCATGACTGAAATGCAGAGGTCTGGGTCTTAACTATGGTCCAGCCCTCTCCTTCCTCTACTCCCACCCATCCCACACAGCAGGCACTGAATGTCATCAGACCCTCACAATTGATTTCCTTGTCCCTCAGGGCTGTCAGATCTCCTCTGGGCATGCACAGAAATGTTCTGCTCAGAGCAGCTGGACCCCTTTGTCATTTGGGATCCAGCAGCTAATCAGTTTGGGTATAGAGATCCTGCTCTGATCCATGTTATCACAGCTCATCAGAGATCATCAGCGTGGTTGTTACCAGCATCATCAGACCCTTGGCAAGAGGTAATTGTAGCTGCTTTGTTAAACATAGAAAAATACCTGGTGCTGACCCCCTACTT